>OX380347.1:24089889-24272843 GCA_947425015.1 Pterostichus niger | reverse complement strand
GTTTTTAAAATAAAATAAATTGAAATATTATAAAGAAAACTTTTAGAACTAATATTTTAAATATTGGAAACAATTATTTTGTGTAAAACTATTTCATTATTTTTATTTATAAATTACAATGATCGTTTAAACAAATAATCAATAAAGAGTGATTTGATTAGCTTTAATTTTCTGCTTTGAATCGGTTATAAATTGTTTAAACAAAAATATATTTAAAATAAAAGTACTACAAATTTATTTATATCCATCTCATATTTCGAATATTTTTATCCGCTCTCTGTTTATTATAAATTATCAATTACTGTTTTTAGCAGACTTTACCGAAATAATTTAAAAAGGGAATAATTTAAATGAGCACCGAAATCATTTTATCAAAAATAATAAATAAGAACCGTGTTACTTTTATCAAAAACATATTTACTAAACAATAAAAATATATTTATTACCCAGGCAAAATTATATTTTAATTAATTAATTAAAAAAAATTGGTAATAATCAAAAATTATAAACGATCTTTGCAAGTAATTTTTAATAAATATCCAAGAATAGCAAATAAGTTTTCCGGAAAATTAAATGACAATGGAAAAAATAAATATTTGTGTACAAATTGATAAACAGATTATTAGACTCTAGTTTTTAAATATCGATAATGAAAAATTTAAGGCTTAAATTTGGTGCTCGATCAAATATAACACATTTAAAAATAATAATTTTCTTACAATTGATGTTGCGAACAGCGGACTTGAAATTCTGCATTGAGTTGACAATCATCTTCTATATGTTTGAAGATAAGATGTTTAACTCAGTTGATGATGTCCAAGATGATAAGAATACCAGCTGCTTTAAGGTAATGATACAAGCTGATGATGAGGCTGCAGGAGATGATTCCAAGTTCATGATGTCTCTATACACATAAAAACAATGTATTAGTAATGTAAAATAGATAAAAACATATAAATTAGCAAAAACGTTAAGCATATTCCATGCCCACGACCTCTCGGTACACAGACTACCAACCTACTCGAACAGCCGAATTATGTCTATAACTTCTCAATGACTCATTGAACCGCTCCATCCTGACGCGAAACGCATATCAATGTATAGTTATGAAGGCCTTCTAATAAGGCAGAAATTTATTTATATTAATAGTACGTAGCCATCTTGACACAACGACGTTTGTTTGGCAAGTGAAAGAGCTAGTGCTCGTTGTTTGATTGTCTGGCACCGACACAACTTATGTTCAAAAACCACTCCGATAATTACAATGTACTAGAGAGAGATAGACAACTTGTATAATAGCGTACACATACTTTATAATGGTTATTTAATGTTGTTGCATTTTCGGATAGAATAATTAGCACTAATTGGCTAGCAAGACATCTACTGTAAATAAATTTACCTTGAAACATACAAGATATCTACACTTCTAATACAATATTTATCATTTTACTTTTAATATTATTATTAAAAATTATTATTATTAATAATTATTATTATTGTATTTTAATTGATAAATAAGTAAAATCATTGTAATATATATATTATTTGTTTTTGAATAAAGTAAATATTAACATCTCAATAATTAGCATTTACTTTTAAAACGATAAACAAATATTTATCACATCAAAAATACTCAACTAATTCTTATTTGCTATAAAATGAACCATATTTATAAACAAAACTATAGGCAGCACAAATTATCAAAGGATGCAGAAATACATTTTTAAAACCGTTTTCAATTATCTTTACTTGTTTAAAACTTACAATAGTATCATTCAGATTTTCATGCGCCATTTTATTATTTCTCAGAGAAATACTAAAAAGAAACCCACATTTACTCATTTAAAAGATACACTCACCTTTTAAAAACTAATTAAAGTATGGATTGATATCGAGAGCTGTTGATAATTTAGTGGCACGTTAGTCGAAACCTAGTAGAGATTTTTTATGGATTCCTAGGATTTATTTTCTAAATTATTCCGGCCAACAAATTAATTACTATATGTTTTGTATATGATTACTGTCAAATGACGCTGTAATCGGCGGAATGTACATAAATGACCGCAGTGGCGCCGTATGATTCTTAAATAAAAATTAGATGGGGTACAAAATGTTTTTAAAAAATGTTTAATAAAAATATGATATTTAATTACTAATTATGAATATATATTAAGTAAAAAAGAACCAGACCAGAAACAATTCAATGAATACTAAAAATTATAAATGAACATCAGAAATAGTAAACGATCTTCAAATATAATTTTTAATGTTAGAATTTTTGAAAAATCATGAGCATTCGCCGGGATTTGAACCCAGAACCTTTCACTCGCTAGGTGACTGCTCTACCACTTGAGCTCATGATTTTTCAAAAATTCTAACATATTTACTGGACAGACAGAGATGTCGAATATATAATTCTTAAATAATTTTTAATATCCACGAATAATAAATAAGCTTTCCGGATTAAATTAAATGGCAATGGCAAAAATAAATATTTGGTGTTGAAATTGAAAAACAGATTAGCAGACTCTAGTTATTTGGGTACCGATTATGAATAATTTAGGGCTGAAATTTTGGTGCTCCGTTAAATAAAACCCATTTAAAAATAATAATTTTCTTACATTTGATGTTGTGAGCAGCAGACTTGACGACATACTATGTTGATTTTGCAGCCATCTTCTAATATATTTGAAAATAAAATGTTGATTTCTGTCACTGATCATTCTTTCCAGCATGTGATGTAATCACCAAAACTTTTAGTAGAAGACCTTGGCTTTCTTCGCTGCCGCAACTAACAAATACAACAAAAAACATAATTAGAAACAATTACAAATAATATTTTTTAAATAGAAATTTAAATGGATTTTTTTGAGTATTCGTAGAGAGTGGTTTTATACCGGATGGTTAGAAAAACAGTTTTTCCGTGTGCATTGCTCCCCAAATTATTTTAGAGAAAATTGTTTCAAATAAATGTTGTAGAGCATAAAATTCTATACTTGAATCAATAAACAAGTTTAATTTCACATGCTTTATAACTGCAGAAATTAGATTAGAAAATTTACAAAATTGCTCTCTGTTTATTATAAATGATCAATTATTGTTTTTAGCAGACTTTTACCCAAATAATTTAAAAAGGGAATAATTTAAATGAGCACCGAAATCATTTTATCAAAAATAATAAATAAGAACCGTGTTACTTTTATCAAAAACATATTTACTAAACAATAAAAATATATTTATTACCCGGCAAAATTATATTTTAATTAATTAATTAAAAAAAATTAGTAATAATCAAAAATTATAAACGATCTTTGCAAGTAATTTTTAATAAATATCCAAGAATAGTAAATAAGTTTTCCGGAAAATTAAATGGCAATGGAAAAAATAAATATTTGTGTACAAATTGATAAACAGATTATTAGACTCTAGTTTTTAAATATCGATAATGAAAAATTTAAGGCTTAAATTTGGTGCTCGATCAAATATAACACATTTAAAAATAATAATTTTCTTACAATTGATGTTGCGAACAGCGGACTTGAAATTCTGCATTGAGTTGACAATCATCTTCTATATGTTTGAAGATAAGATGTTTAACTCAGTTGATGATGTCCAAGATGATAAGAATACCAGCTGCTTTAAGGTAATGATACAAGCTGATGATGAGGCTGCAGGAGATGATTCCAAGTTCATGATGTCTCTATACACATAAAAACAATGTATTAGTAATGTAAAATAGATAAAAACATATAAATTAGCAAAAACGTTAAGCATATTCCATGCCCACGACCTCTCGGTTCACAGACTACCAACCTACTCGAACAGCCGAATTATTTCTATAACTTCTCAATGACTCATTGAACCGCTCCATCCTGACGCGAAACGCATATCAATGTATAGTTATGAAGGCCTTCTAATAAGGCAGAAATTTATTTATATTAATAGTACGTAGGTAGCCATCTTGACACAACGACGTTTGTTTGGCAAGTGAAAGAGCTAGTGCTCGTTGTTTGATTGTCTAGCACCGACACAACTTACGTTCAAAAACCACTCCGATAATTACAATGTACTAGAAAGAGATAAACAACTTCTATAGTAGTGTACACATACTTCATAACGTTTATTTTTTTGTTACAGGTTCGGGCCTATTAATGAGCCAGTAATTGGTCAGATAGGAGACGTAACCACTCTAAAGATATACAAATATACACTTCAAATACAATATTTATATTTTTACTTTTTAATATTATTATAAACAATTATTAATATTGTTATTGTTATATTTTTATTTATAAACAAGTAAAATAAAAGTAATATATGTGATTCAGTCCAGTTTAAGATAACTAAACTAATACGCTATGTATGTGTAAACTAATTTTAACAAATTTGTACAACTCCTAAATTTGTGCAAATTTGCATTTGATTTATTTTCATGGACTACATACTTTTTAGACTAATTAAAATATATAAATAAATGATAGTATCACTTATCTTTTTTCCTGAACTGTGTGATTCGGCAACAAGTACCGCGGTGAACAGCATGAAGTCAAACGGTAGGCTCGACTCTCGGAACTTAATGCCGAATTCAGCCAAGTTGCGTAAGCTGCAAGAAATCAGAGAACACAGTATGAATATGGTTACTTATTTGCTACAGGAAATTCATTCAGATTTCAATAGTTTCAAGTGGAATTCGAACCACTTACATATAATCATATTTTTGCTTATAAATTCAAGTCAGCGAGGATCGTATAAATGCTCTAATTAATTAATAGTGTCGGTGGCTCAGTGGTACAGAGAACGAGAGTTCGATTTCCACAGCCAACGACGATAACAGCACAATACGTGCATAAATATATAATTCACAGTAATAAATATAAGGCGTTGGCTCTAAAAACATTGATATCTGCAAGAACTTAACACAGTAATGTCTTGAAAGATGAACAAATTCTATTAAACAAATAACTAACATTTTTTTAATATACTATTTCATGTTTTACGTACCAGTTTTCTGTGTCTCCACCATGCAAGCCGTTGACTTCCTCGTTGTGGGTTATACCGCCCAGTGTCGGTCGTCAGAGCCTCGTTAGCTTTAGCCAGGGAGTACCACGAGGAGGTGAGGTTGACATTTGGGGGGAGTTGAATCCCCCCTTACCCCCCGAATCGTAGACATTATTGTAACGAAAATTCACATACATATGTATTTTTACCCACTGAATCCAGTTGATGAATCTCCAAGTGCATATGTCTTCTAGTTTTCGAGAAAATGTTAAAATAAACACTTCTTGCCAGTTTTTTTTGCGGAAATTTGAAAACAAATTAAAATCGCTGAAACTATGTATCGAATTGTAAACAAGGAAACCCATTAAAGATTTCAACGTCGCCTCATAATATAAAATGATGAGGTCCACCAACTAAAAAGGAGAAAAAATCCGCGTTTGCTGGTTTCATGTAGGCGCTTAAAATACCGGGGAGGTTATTTTTAGTAACACGTAGAGTGGTGGACGTGCCTTCGAAGCAGCCCATGACTCCTGCACTCAAACCATTAATTACTCCCGTGCACCAAATTCATATAACCATGCATTGGCCACCTACATATCTTCATATCACATAAATTCAATTGTTTTCTAAGAACTTACAAAAAAACACCTCGTTTCCAATAGTAACAATATTAAATGAAGTTCAAAAAACCTACTCTTATTTATTGTAAAAAAAATTACGTACTGATTGTTATTTAGGTGCTATGTCGAATCGTTGAATAAGATAATACTAGATAATAGTAATCCTAAGATATAATTGATAATTTTTATCTTTAAGCTCGTAGTTATTAGCAAATATTAGATTCAGTTGAAAGGTGCAGTAAGTTTTGTAATAGTTTTCTTTTGTGTGCTTTCATTAGTACAAGCTTCTACTATTATATGTCAAAAACTAGAAAAGATACGCAATTGCAGATCTATAAAATCGATTCTACGGCAAATTTTACATGGGTATGGAAAAAAATTCCAGTTTTCTAGGGGCAAAAATAAGCAGAATAAATAAATAATTAATAACATAGGTTAGTATATACTATACAGTACATATGTATATAATTAATATACATAGAGTTGAATTTAATTATGCATTTACAAGTGTTCTAGTAGGAATAATTCAATGCAGTTTTTTTCTTATCTATGTAAAATTTTCCGTAGAATCCAATTTTTAGATCTGAAATGACATATCTACTTTAATTTTTTGAGTAATTTTGAAAATAAAATGATCATTATTTTGAATTTTTATATCTCATAAATTAAATGACATAGCGCACTGCAATTTTAAAATTTAAATTTATTTAGTTGAGAACTTTGTTTAGAAGAACATTCAATTGTTTAAACTGCATTAGAATGATTGTCAATTGTTTTTCTAAAAGTAGGTTAAACCCTATTTTGTTTGGTATCAAATTAAAGCTCTCAGGAAGGGTAGTGTAACCAAAATAACTAAAATTGAGTTTAAGCGTTTGTCCATTGTTTTTTATAAACATTTTAGAAGTTCTATTGAGTGGGGCATTAAATTAAATCTGTTTTGAAGGGCAATTCAACTGTAATGACAAATACAATTACAAAATTTAAATTTTGTCACTTATCAATTGGTTTTCTAAATATTTATTTTTATTTATGTTACTTTGTACAACAGGAACTTAATCCCAATTAGAAAAGTTAGAAAAAGAATTCAATGCCTTTTAAATACATCCAGCGCATAAGTGGTAAAGTGACATTTTGCGTTAACAAATGCAAGAGCTAATATCTACTTTGTGTCAATTCGGACACGGGGAATTTAATGCCGTTGATCGCATTTTCATAACTTGAGATAATTGCCTTTTCCATTAAAAAAAATTAAATATCGAAGTGTTTCTCAAAATATATACTGAAAACAAAATGGAAATCTGAAAAGATCCAATCCTGAAATATTTTGCGCTCGAACCAAAGAATGTGAAAAAGTCACTAGAATGCTATGAAAAATTATTAAATCTTCCTGCCTCTACTTTGTCTAACTAATAACGCGATTTATTGTAAAATGTACCTGAAAATTCTTTTAGGAAAAAGATTAGTGTATACAGTGGGGGCTCCGCATACTAGGACGGGTTACACCCGAAACATACATAAATAATACAAATATACAAAAATATGTTTTAATAGGCCGCACGTTAGGCGGCCCCCCAACGACGGAGAAACGCGGAGACGAGCGAACAAAAGCTAAAACGTTACGCAAAATATGTGTATTGTTCACCTGAAAAATAATTTATGTTGTGTATCAAAGTCAAAGTTCTAGTCTGATTTTACATGGTGAAAATCTAATGCATCTTCCGGGGTATATTTTGAGTAGGTTGCAAAAGATGAGAAAGTTACAGGCCAAAGAAGGGTTGACAAAGGTTACTCAACGTGTAAACCACGCCAGAGGCCAAAGCCATCCTCAGAGGCAAAAGGGTTCAGATAAGAATTTGGGTGACACTTGTCAATAAACTACGTTAATATTATAAATAAATCAATAAAAAATGAAGGGTTCAATTACTATTGTATTTATATTTAATTACTTTTAGAAAAAAAAAACATTGGCTGACAACTGGTCAGAAAACTACGTTAATTTCCAAATAAATCAATAAATCAAAAACCCCTCGCAATCTACCCCGGCAAGTGCCGCAATATCTAAATGTAATGTAGGCGTAATTATAGAATTAAATTATTATTGCAGATCTTTCATTATAAAAATCTTTAAACAACATAAAAACTATGAGGATACCAGGATTTGAACCTAAAGCCTCAATTTATAAGTGTTAACTAATTTAATTCTTACAATAAAATTTTAAAAGTACTTTAAAATTTAATTAAAGTTTTTATGATTTTTTTTAATAACCACAATCTTACAGATTAAAAAATATTCAAAAACTGTATGAATTATTTAACAGGCATTACCAATTTTTCTAGAACATCTTACAAGTATTTTAATGATTAATCAAGGCCTTTATGTATTATTTAAAAGACCTTACTTTTTTTTAGCAAAACTAAATCTAAAATGTACTCTTAAATGTATTCAAAGACTGTATATGAATTATTTAAAAAAACGTTACCAATTTTTCTGGAATACATGCAATCTTACTTTATAAATAATTCATTCTTATATGTATTTTAGAAAATTTTCTGGGACTGTATATATAATTAAATCGCCTAAGAATTCAAAACACTCCATATGAAAACCAGACTAGCCTAAATTTATTTAAAATCACGCAAACCGACCCGAATCCGAACACAATTCGCGAAGTTTACTTCATTCATCAACAAAATAAAAGTGTGTGTTTTAAAATTAAATATTGAAGTGTTTCTCATACTATACTATAAAAAATATTCAATAATTTGCTAGTATACTGTATGAAAAAAAAATCTGTCTTTTTCTTCACTGATACAGGCTCTAGATAATAGTTTGAAGTCCTTTAGGAGACCCCATAAGCCTGCAAAAGGTGCTAGCGAACCACAGAAACACCACAGGCATTCTATATCCATACAAGCAGGCTCTTAAGTCTGTTGTTTTGTTATTGAAAATAACTGAGACTGATTTTACTTGTTTAAAAATTCTTTAAGCAAATATAATCTTCAAGCAATTGATCTGTCGGGAACTTTAAACGTTTTAAATTTATTTAATTTCATAATTATAAACGAACGAAGGTTCATTAAAACTTTACTATAAATAAATTATTCATGTATATAACAAAGTTACGGGTACGGTCGATATTATGTAATACTTCGGTTTTAATTGCGGACATTCGATGCTCGACGCCCGGCCCAACTAACTACATGTGCTTCGGAAATAAAAAAAATATATCTATAAATGTGATTTTATCCTGTATTTATTTATTTAAAAGTCCCAAGAAAAAAATTATTGAATAGCTGATAAATATTTTCCGTTACGAGTTAATTAGGGTCAATCTAAACATTTATTTAAATTAGTCATTTGTATAAATATTTTTGAATAAATAGCAAATATTGACTCAGGTTAAGAATCACATTTAAGAAGTATGAAATATATAATAATGAGTAAATAGAATTACTCCTACAGGACTACTGCAAAAGAGATAGACAAGAAAGCACATGTATGTTGTTACTCACCTTGCCTCCTGTAAGTTCTCCGGAACCTGCAACAATTGAAAAAATATATTAGTACACATAAAAATAAACGAGAATAATGATAATAGAGAAAACAATCAACAGAATCGTTTTAAAATGCTTTAAAAAATGAACTTACCATTTAGAAGGCTTTAGCATGGTCTCAGCAACTGCCAACTGCAATCCGGAACCTTCTCTGGGCACAACACTACACACGAAAACTTTTTCACTCGAGATTTAAACCACGCACGACTTTTCACTTGAATTTTAACTTGGTCACTAACTACAAAATGACTGAATTACGAGCACAAATTATTAAGACTGTATTGGTAAACGCTGACAACTCGAATAAATGGCTTTGCTTGTTGAGAGTAGGTGGACTTGCATGCATAGACTTGTTAATTAACATCGAAGCAGACAACAAAATTAATACTTGTACCAATTTAAATGCATAGAAAACTAAATTTTTATATGTAAATGATAATAAGTAATATGAACAATATTTGAATTAAATTTTTAATTGTTGAAATTTAAAAATTGAGAAAAATACTCGAAATGATTATAATATTGTTTTGAATAATAATTAACAATTAGTAAAACCAACTAATAAAATGCATTATTATGGTAAATTACAAAGTACATTTTTACACTACATTTAAAATCAAATATCTATCGAAAATGTTAGAATATTAATCAAATGAATTTTTTACCCATTATTTTGTTATAAAATACAAATATTTTATCCAGCTACATTCAACGATACCCAGCGTCATACTGACTACACTTATGTAACGAACACGTTCACTTCGGCAAATTTATCGTTTGAACAAACTAAATTCATTTAAAAATCGATACAAAATGAACAAAATACATTAAAAAATAATACTTTTACATATTTTCATATATAAAAAATATTATTTATGTACGTAAATAATAATATATATCACGTTTTTCGAAATAGAAATATTATTTATAACTGTTAAAATCTAAAGATATGCAAAAATATTATAATGATTTGAAAGAATATTATTTTTTAAAACGTTCAAATATGATGCTAAAGCCGTTTATCTCAAATTTAATTGTTAAAATGTAATATCTCTATGTGTTCGGTAACAAGCCATTCATGTAACATATTATTCATACATTTTTAAGTATCAAAAACTATATGTCCACGTGGAATTTCTATCAAAATCGCCCGATTAAAGTTTATACTTACGGAAGACACTATGTTTTATTTATATTTATTGATATTTTCACTCAAAAACACTAATTATCTACCAGCAAATCTAGCTGCCACTGTCGATACATTTAAACTAGGGGCAGGCAGTGCATGCGCACCAGGTCATTACAAAGAGCAAACCAGTGCACGTCGAAATGTTTTCGAGTGTATTTTATGCACAAAAATTATTATTTATTGAATATGTCATATATTTAATTATATTAATTTAAAAATAGTGTTTTTAATTAAATGTATATGAATTTTATTAATATTTAAGATATTTAAACACAAAAATCGGTATGTAAACATTAAATTTAATTGAAAATTTTTAATATTTATTAAAATTACAAAATGATAATAGGGAAACGATTCTTGAATTTCTATTGGTTAGGAACATTTTTCATCCACTGGCTTATATTTTACGTAATTTTCCAGTATTTTTTGTAATCTTTCATCAAGTTGAATTTTGTTTTTTAGAATTCACTATGAAAATTTTCCAATAACTTTCTGCAAATCCAATGCAGACCAATTATGTCATTGAGCGCATCTTCATATTCATTCATAACAGACTCCACAGCGAATAGAAAATTATACAATAAATATACAATTATAGTATATAAGTTGAATTCAAGTTTAAATAATTTATTTTTTAATTAACAAATATGTAAGTGAAAATATTTTTACAAGTTAATTGAAGCACGAGAAAATTATTGCTGTTGAGCGCAACTTCATATGTCGTTTAGTTCTTAAGATTCATGCTCAAGAAAGTTGAAAATCTGAAGAAAATAAGGAATTTCGCTTTTCCAAAGGCTATATCTTAAAAACCAACCAATTTTACGCAATTTACCACATCAAAAATACTTATAGAAGAATATGTAATCGTCCAGCAAAATTATTTAGGCCAAGAGCTCAATTAAATGGCTTTTACACAGATGTACGGAACGTAGGTTTATATTGAAACCAAACCATTCGCCAAAGAATCAATCTTCGACAAACATTTTCATAATAAAAATATGATTAAATATAGTTCAAAAGATGGAGAATTCAAAATTTAAAACCAATTTCAATTATCTTTACTAGTTTAAAAGTTACAGCCGTTTCAGCCTACACTTTATGATTTCTCTCAGAAAAATAATAAAATTAACCATATTTACAGCCAATTTAAATATAAAAAGATACACTCACTTGAAAAAGTAAAATAAACTATTAACAATCTACTAACGATATCATTAAAAAAATCTAGTTACTATTCACCATTATTATTTTAAACTGAATATGAATTTATCTCACAAATTCTCAAATAAAATTATTGACTAAATAATAATAAATCATATATATCACGTTTTTCAAAATAGAAATACTATTTGAACTGTTAAAATCTAAAGATATGCAAAAATATTATTGTGATTTTAACGCTTAACATACTTCCGTCTATGGCTACAGCAATTGTTTCGTACTTGAACCTCGATCAATGTATCAATTTACCGTTTATTGGTTATTGTAGTATTTATTATTGTTTATATGTGTAAGAAGTTTCATAATGTACTGCCAGAGCCGTAATGTAAAAACCAATAATACGTAATGTGTTTTCTATCGGAAAAATTCGTGGCTGTAAGCTTTCTTATTACTACTGCAGTATATTTGAATAAAAGCGGTATAAACTCCAATGAAAATGTGGTATTTGCGAGATGTATGAGTATACAATACAGGATCGTATCTGGAAAAGTTGGTGTAGAGGAACTAGATTTTTGATATTCAACAATTTTAGTTTTTATTTAATATATTAATCTCTCAGCATATATGAGAAGTTTGTGTACATGAAATGACATAAATCAGGAATATGGTTAATGCATGCGATGTAACCATAACAGATAATGGAAACAAATATTGTTGTTATTTCGGCATATAACATATTATGTATTGTAGTATGTAACGGGTTATATAGTATTATCGTTTAACTAAAATTTATTACAGGTTGATATTTTTTTTTACATATTCATAGGTTCTAATTCTTATATGTATATTTAAAAGTAAAGGTTAAAAATACTGAAAATGTATAAAATTTCATGTATACTGATTACTGTTGCCTATTTTACATTCGATCTTTGATTGCTATATAAAATTGTATTTTGTTTATTTATTCGCCACTATAAAGTACAATTGTGTAATGGAAAATCATAAGTAAACTTAGAAACAATAATCTGTATACAAGTATGTATGTATATATGATTTCGGAAGTTCTAATCTTGACGTATAAACAAAAATTTCATCCGGTAGTAGTATTATAAATATTTACGGTACTTGGTATCCGTTATTTTTAATTGCTTGAACCTTTGAATATTCTATTTTTAATTCAAGACCTATAATTTTCAAATCACATACTTCTAAATAAATATGAGTTAGATAGAACGGAATTATAGCATCAGTACAGATATATACATACATAATAATAATTGAATTGAATCAAAAGCAGAACATATTATTTTATATATTTTGCAATAATAAGGCGCAAAGTATAGCCATTTTATATAAAACTACAGTTTCTTATTCAACATTTTTAAAGCAATATTTCATATATACTCTCATATATTTTTTGAATGTGACACTTCCACTCAAAATTGGACTTGAACTATTTTCTATGTTTATCAGTTATGCCGAGAATACAGTATAATAAACATTACTATAAATCTACACCACCCTGTGTAAGCAGTAAAATGTGCTTAATTGTTTCTAATTGAAACGTTTGAACTTGACTTTATTATTCGCCATACTAAATTCATAATTATACAAAGAAACTAATGCTATAGTAAACTATAGTATAGTTTGTAATGTAAATGTAAATTAAAGACAACAAAATCGACCATAAAAAGCTAGATGATATCCCAAAACCAGAATCCAACGGAATTACTGGAACCAAGTTCACATGACAATGTTTCGAAAACAAGGAACGGCACAAATAGTTATACGTATATAGTGAACAATAGATACATTGTAGACGTAGACAGATAAACTGAGATCAGTTTCGTCAGTTCGCCTAAGACTAATACAGAAAATCAGCTTGTGCATTTGAATGTTATAGATCTAAAAATTATGGTAAATTATACTGTCCTAATTAAGGCTTATATAAACAAAAAACCATACCTATGTAGATAGACATTATTTGTTGGTTTGTCTTGAACGTTTTAATACTAGTTGCAAGATGATATTCGTGAGGCTATATTGCGTAGCTAGTGGTAAATCATTTATCATTATCCTTCTAGTCTGTTTTCGAATTGGTATGGATCCTAATATCTATTTACATTATATTATATACAAATATTAAAATGTTCTGTCTTTTTAAAAGTCCTTACAATTTATGACATTTTCGTACCCCTAGCTACGGTTCTATTATGTACTCTGGAGTTCAAAAATATTGACCAATATTATTCAGATGAAATTGTTCACTCTAGTATTATACAAGACCAAGGTCTTGTGCGTTATTGAGCTAGCTATGTTATGAAAAATGTGTTACACGCAATAACATTTTGAACGACAGAGTATTACAAATTAATATTTTGGCTTGTACGTGGAAAACATTTCTAGTATAATATCATTGAGCATTTGGTGAAGATATTATATCCTATAATTAATATAGTTTATATTTTGTTTCGAATACATATGACATTTCTAAATTATTCTAATCCAAATTAATAATTTAACTTATAGGAACTTGGTCACATTACTTGAATTTATTTAATCTCCATAAATACCTTTATATATATATATATATATATATATATATATATATATATATATATATATATAAATTCGTGATGATTAAATAATATAAATGAATTCTGAATAGATAAAATTATAATTTCCAATAATAAAACGCATTATATTCGTAACATTATATTTTCACAATTTGATAAAATTGGATATTTTATAACATATCGACACATTAACAAGTAAATATAAAAAGAGAATGTGCTACTAACCATTAAAGATCAGCTTTAGTAAAACCTCCAAGTTAATTAAAATTATTATAACATTAAACCAGATTCAGATACAGATGATTTATAACCGAGTACTTAGTCGAAACAGTGGCATACGATTTTGGTATCATGAACTTTAAACGCTGATATGCAAATCTATACTTTAACAAAAATAAAAATTTAATATGTATCATCAAATATAGGTATCTGACTCGATTTGAATAGCTTTGCAGTAAACAGCGTAAAACAAGTTTGGTACCTTACGATTCCTCTGCCTCTTCGCGAAAGAGGTACGTAGACCAGTAGACGACGTTGAAGAGCGCGAAGACCAGCGGGAACGTGATGCGCGAGATAACATCGATACGCTTGGAACGCGTTGGGAACTTGGACAGCCAGGTTCGACACCAGCTCGGCCTCACTTGCTGCATGTGGATCTCGCACTGCCGAACCTTGTCCATACTCATTGGATCGGCGGGATGACGCACCAGTGGCTTCTGAAACTATACTTATGATCATTCTGATAGATTAGAGCCAACACGCGGCCTGCGTGGTAGCTAGAAAGAACACACATTCTCACAACGTTCCGCTTTGCACCTCTTAAAGCCAAATTCATTAGAAAATAAACAATTTTAATCATAAACGAACTACATAAATGCAACTCATTTCAGCAATTCGCACAAATCAATCAATATTTTATTAAAACAGAAATATAACGAAAGAAAAATATGTATACAAGGTACCCACGGAAAACTGAAATATATACGTTTAATCGTTGAGTGAGAATTATAAAAATAATCAATTAACATTTTAACAGAGGAAATTAATCTTTCTACTAACTCTATTTTTCTTATTATTAGTTTTAATTGCTGTTAGACAGCAAATTTAAGCGAATAGAGTAACTTTTTATTCGAAAATAATAATGAAAACAGAATTAACAAATAAACTCATTCCCCATGATTAAATGCTTATGTTTCGCTTTTCTGTAGACACACTGTATAAAATGCAAATAGAAGTAAACCCTTTGCTAATTCTAAAAACGTAGATAATAGTACAGTACAATTCACTATTTGTACAAATTCTCCATATTCCTGTAATATATAGGTCAGTTTAAGAATAAGGCGCAATACACTTTATCTGACTTAAAAAATAATAATTCAATAGGTTACCACCTGTTAAAAAAATCAGATACTCCTTGGTATCATTTTGGAAATTCTTCTTTGATATTTTGAAAAATCTATCTCTAGAATATTTTAGAATATCTTCTAGAGATTCCCCACTGATATTTTGACCATCAATGCCATAGTTCCGATCTGTATAATTTTAAAAATCAATTATACAGATGCTCTAATATTTTGAAAAATAAAAATCTATAAATTTCCTTTTATTGTTGATGTGCCTACATAATATTTCGTAAATAAGGAATACTATTTCCCTTCATAACATTTTGGGAATTTATTCCTTAGAAAGATTTTCAGCTCTACGGTAGTACCTGCAGGGCGTGGCATGTGTAAAACTGACCTTGAAATTCCCACAAGATATCGACTGAAGCATTGCATAGTGTGTACCTACATTTGAAAGTGAAAGAATAGTGTTATAGTGAAGTCCGCCTAGAAAGGGTGGCATGCATAATATTGAGTTTGAAGTGTCAATATATTTATATATATATATACCTATATATATATATAGCAATATACATTTAAAAATAGCGAAGAAGAGAAAAGAAACAGATATGTAGAGTACTATTTATAGCTCAAATTAGCACAATATAATTCTTACCATAGCAAAAGTGGTATTACTATCTGTGTCAATGAGGTCGGACGTGGCGTCCATAGATGCAGCGTGTTCAATTTCGCATTGTCGCCGCTGCTTCTTCATGTTTTCCCGGTGCATGTCGGAACGAGAAGCGTAATTCACGAGAGCGAACTCTAGTAACGCCCCAAAGACGAACGTTAGACAAACACCTGTCCACACGTCAATTGCTTTGGTGTATGATACTGGAGGCAAAGAGGCATTAATGCCTGAGGTCTGGGTGGCCATGGTTAGCAGCGTGGTAACCCCTACAAACGCACATGACTCTTAGTAAGTTGGAATTTGCTGCTTGATTGTTCTTACCGAGTGATACTCGAGCAGGTACGGCACCCTGATCTAACCAAAAGGACACCCAGGATACTATAACTAACATACAGCACGGAATGTAAATCTGAATCAGATAGTAACTGAACTGTCTCTTAAACAGCAGATCCACTTTTAAACAGCTGTATTCACCTGGAATGATAATTATACTTATAAGTATAATGAATTGATAACATGTCGAACATTGCGTCTTACCTGTATTTGTTTTACTGTTACAATAATCTGTAAGAAATTTTTCTAATGTAAACCGAGGTAGGTGTAAATTTTTAACTACTTGTACAGGATCTCCTTCCTTCCAAAGGAATACGAGATCGTCTGTCGTCCAACCATCTACAGAAACACGAGCAGTAAACAGATAATATCGAGTAGTTACTATGAAGTAATGTTTACTTACAACTCGCCATTCGTAGCGAGCACACTTGTCGATCCAACGGATATAACTTGAGGTTCATGGGGCATGATAACGTTAGCGATATTCTGTGAAAAATAATATTAGTAATTGCCTTCAATGATTGTAGCTCGTATATTCAATCTATGATTCGTACCTAATACTGTAAAGTACAGATCCATATGGAAATATCCTAATGTAAACATTTGGCATAATAATATTGTGGAAGTGGCCCTCTTTTTCGTTGGAGAAGAATAAGTCAGGCATCCAAACCCTATTGGCTTCTGTGAGCGTTAAATATTTGAGTCGGCCCCCGAAATCATTAAACTTGAGCCGTTCATCTAACCACTGTTCTCTGAATGTTAGCTGAACACTGTACTCCTGTAAACAGCACAGATGATAAGTAAGGGAACTTGGGAGCGAAAAGATTTAGGTAAGGTAGGCTGTTTCTGAAGAAATTCTGGTTAGATTGAACATGACATGACACTAATAACAAGAACATACTCAAATAAATACATTGAATTACAGGCATGATGCAACAACGTTCGCTTGAACAAAGACAGATAATGTAAGCAAAGCCACAAATGCTCACGCAAGCTTTAGTCCGTCATGAGCTGCTTTCGTGTGTTTCGCAGCTTTGGTGTCCGGGACTCTGGTGGAGTAAATTTCTTGCATGCATTTTATTTATTCTGGTCTTGGTTCATCTGTGTACCTACACGAGGTCCAGTGAATTTCAGTTAATTTACTTTAGTCTCGTCCCGTATATATCTACGATTACGAACGGTATCGGTATCGGTATCGGTATAGAATGGAATTCACATGTTTGCATATTAGGTGAATTCGATTCAGCAATATTTAGTATAGGTGTATATTGAGTGCTTTAGTAAATGTCAGTGTGTTTTATTAGCAGCGCAGTGTTCAGTGTATATAGAGTATTGTATGACTCGATCAGTTAGTGGGGCGTTCTCTCGCTCTCCCTGAGACCGTGAGACCGAGACACTGTGATGTGTACTGGTGCCCTCATTGCAACATCACGACCTCTGTGTGCACTATGCGTTAGTGCTAGTGAATCTGGCATAAGCCTATCAAGACAACCAACCCTTTGAGCTTTGATTAGTTTCATACCCATACCGCCATACCCATCCAAGTATCAAATATATGTACATGACTGGCAAAGCCGCCCGCCACTCACCATTTTATAATCGTCTATTTTGCTGATAGAGCGTAGAAAGAAGTTGATGTTAACTATGGTGGGCCCGTCTCCTATAATCGTGTGAACAAAACAAACAGCATTACTTTGGGAGGCCACTTGAATTTGCTGGTGCAAAGTCAACAATTGTTAACAATAGCGATATGCACAAGGCAACGGAACGCATCTTTGTCTTGACTGAGTTCTGAGTCTGACCTGATCTGATCTGAACAACACTGAACCTGAATATGTAAACGGAAACAAACCAAACCAAATTATAAACTGAAACGTAATAGAATTCATGAAAATATACGATACGATTTATCATATCTGCAGTCTCTTAGAGTCTGAGCGCCTTAGCCTGCGATCGACCGGATCGACAGGCGGCCAGTCGACCGATCGGACAGACAGACGAAATATTCAAAGCTTGTAGATGGATGTAGTAGTTGTAGGTTGTTGTAGGATGTGATAACAGCAGACCTGGTTAGTCATGCACTTGCAGATTGTAAACATTCAGTTCCATCCAATTCAAGAAAAACAATAATCATAATAAGTATACCAATTCGTATCATCAGTCTTCACATAAATGTATAATAATAATAATACGAGATAATAATAATAATAATAAAATATACACGAAACACATCAAATACCTACGCCATTTGATTAAATGACAGAATGACCGTGACCGTGGCCTGTACGTTTGTACTTGAACGATATAGGTATGTTGTCAACATTGAAAGCACATAGAGAGCCCAATTGTTTCAGAATAAGACTCGTTTTCATACTCGTATGACCCTGTGGTACAGTAACTAACAATCGAAACAAATGTAATCAAAGAGAAAGTGATTCTATCTACGCATCATCAACACTAAGTCATTCTAGATCATTCCTTGTTCTCTGTACAACCACTTACCATAGTTACGTCATCAATCTTTGAGATACTTCTGACAAATATGTTGACACGGACTATAGCAGGGCCATCTGACATTTAAAAAGAAAATTTTGATTAGTTTCATCTGACAATATTCACCACACAGGACCAACCAGTTGCTATCATTTGTATGTTTTGTTTCTGTTTCATTTACGATACGAAAGGATATTTCTATAAGTTAGTCAGTAATTATTCTGTATTTTGTTCGTTTTTTATTCCAAAGTCATATCATTCCCAGCCTGAGCTCGTGACGTAATGAATGCACCGGCACACAAGAGAGTGAAACACAGCCAGCAACTAGCTATCAAGTGCCAAAACAATACCTATAGAATCCAGAAGGAAACAGCATTCAGCAAAATCATATCATACACTAGTCACGTAATTCCTACAGTAATAAAGCTATATGTATCACTGCTGCAGTCAGTTGGGCTAGAGGCTCTCGGAGCCTGAATCTCCAATAACCAATGGATTTTACTATCGAATGAAACATTTCATATCTGGTCTCGATTCGTAAAACAGTATGCGTTACAAGTATCATTCACTCTATTCAATCTGATATATATATATATATATATAACCGAACCCCAATCCCTACTAATCTAAATCAATCTTAATGTATTTGCTAAATTCAATCTTGCCAAAGTCTAAAGAGATAATATTGTCATTTTCTCTACCTACCACAAATAAAATGACCAATGACTGTGAAACCATTTTAAAATTTCAAGAACAAGCATGCTGTCCTATTTATGTAAATATGATTGATACTATTTATTTAATAACGTCCATTGTGAATGATACTTAAGAAAATCAACTGTGCAATTTATTAATCAACTAGTGCTTGTATTAAATGAATTTGGTGTTGACCATATAATGCTTCATTCTAAGTATAATATAATCGCAATTCAGACAGAAAATTCGCACAACTGCATGAAACTCACAAACTAAAATTTTAACTTAACTAATTTAGTTGCACGTACATTTCTGCTGTACTACGATATACCTATGGCGACACAATTTCACTAAATTATTCAGAAGCAAATACAAGTTTGTTTCTGAATGTCATTAGTTGTTTGCTCATTATCCAAGGAATTTGCTTCATAAATTCATAACAATCAGTTTATTCAGTAACACATATTGACTAAAGGTGACATTTGGAGAAAGAGCATTTTACAATATTGGTTGCCACCACAGGCATTTCAAGATATAATATAATAATAATAATAATAATATAATAATAATAACGATATACGGTACGTTCGATTGACCATGCTTGAAAGTGATTGCGGTATCATAATCATATATGCACCTCAACTACGTACTAAGAGAAATCACCCTATGGGTACACATACTGTATGATTGGTCGGCAGCCAACTGTATCGCACTTACCATCTTGATGTCACTAATGGTCGCAATGCTGCGTACAAACAGGTTTACTCGGACAATGGCTGGCCCATCTGGAGTGATGGGAAAACATATTAAATACTCATAGCCCTCACAGATCAACCTATCAGTATTGTAATGTAAGATACTCCCATCAAATTATTCTCCTTCACATGTTTTTATTCCTAACACAAACGTACTTACTGTCACTTCTTTCTACTAGTCATTTTGAAGATGACGATTTTGTTTTCACTATAATAAGTTAATTAATAATACATGTTCGCGGATTAGAATTTCTAGTGAAATTACATGTGTTAAACTTCGGCGTAACATTAACAAATCTCAAAACATTGGCACAGACACAAAATATCAGTTGACAGTGATATAGCTCTGAAATTTGACATTGAAATCTGAAAATATCCAAATAAATTTATGTAGATAGGTATTTTCTTTACAACTAATTTATAGTTTTTCTTTCTCGTTTATATCATATATATTTCATTCTGTCGTCCTACGAATACTATTAATAATACTAGATAAAATGTTTGAGATTGTTGTTTTGAACAGAACCAGTGCCACATTTTATTTTAGTTTCACGGAAACCGAATTAATGTTATAAACAAATGTGTCAACATGTCATAACAAATTTCATTAAATATAATTTATGTCAGGAATAAAAAAAGCTCACAACGGATTAATCTTACGCGAAAGAATCTTACAATACACTGCGGAACCTATCTAGTTTATCGTAAAGTTAGGCAAGGTGTCAGGTAATAGGTAAGGTAAATATTTTTAGGTAACACAAATATAGTGTCTGTCATGTTTGACGAAATGTATAATATATGCAATTTACACCAAAGCAGTAGAAAACCAAGAGCGATATGACTTTGACTCTGAACTCAAAAGCACTGTCAAAACAAAAATTGTAATGATTCATAGCACCTAAACAGATCAAAGCTATTATGATAAAATAATCAGAAACGGACGCAGCAATCTGCAACTCTCCGGGATCTCCTCCTGCATGACCACCGGTATGATACACGCAGAATGAAGAGTGGACACGTTACTCACCCGTCCCATTTACTCCGGACGGCCGGATCCGGGCATCGTACCTCCCTGGTCCCAGGATTTGATCCAGGATCTCCTTCTCCTTCTCCCTGAAGTTGATCTTCGCATTGCTGCAGCTAGATCAAACAGACCAACTCACAATCAGGTCTTGTCAAACAAAAGACCTCTTGACATGCTTCATTGTCTAACATAAAATCTGCGCAATTCTTTTCTACTCACTCTTTCCCTCTTGTTTTAAAGTACTTCACATGACAACAGGATCATTTTAACATATACAATTTTTTTTGATAGAAAATTTCAGAAACTTTGTTTCCAAATGAATTGTCTGCAATGTCTGAATATACCGGTGAACAATTAATGTATTCACCTAAATTTGTAATATCTACATACTCATTTATTGTAATCATGTATATTATATATATATATATATATATATATATATATATATATATATATATATATATATATATATATATTTTATATACACAATATTATTTATAATTTCGCAATTTACGTTCCATTGTTTAAAGAAAATTGATCGATTTGATGGTACAAATAGTCATAGACAATAAATATGAAATGTAAATGAAAAATGAAACTTACAGTGTGAGATGCACTAACTGCAGTACTGCGATCACCAAAAAGGTCTGTATCATCATCATCTTGACTTGATGTTTGGTGGCAGACACTCACTTAACTAAAGAGATTCACGAACGGGATATGCCCGTTAAGCCCCTACACTGTCATTTGAAAATTACACTTAATCAAATACACAAACAAATTACAGGCACTCAAATTGTCTTCTGCATTTTTATCTCGAACAAGACATTGTTCGTGTAGTACGTATGGTGGCAGTCTGTACGACTGTCGGTTGCACCCACATCGGCAACGCAACAAAGACGCGCAAACGTAACGCTATCTTTGCAATATCGATCAGCGTGACTGTGCCTGTGCGGCGCTCTGCATTTTGCCAGATTTCTGGCCCGGGAATGCGAATGCGCCGAAACGTCGACCGACGGAGACGCCGCGAATCAGTGCTTGTCAAACAACATTCCCTTCTCTTATCACATGCAAATGCAATATTCCTTCAAACTCATCATTGTCATTTTATGATTAAACATTGAATTACATTTCTATGAACGCTTTCTGACATCAGGTATTACGAAATTCTGAGCTAATTTTCACATAATTCTACCTAGTGTCATATATATATATGATTCAGCCTAACAAAATCGTATGACAATATCCAGATTTAAATACGACAACGCATTTGGATCACTGTGTGATGATAAGTTTTCATTGAATATAAAATAGAACCCGCCGAAATATTACGAAAATTAGGAAATTTATTTTAAATAATTTAGAATGTCTTGATATATTTCATATTACGTAAAACAATATATATTTATAAGAAAATGTTTTAAATAGTCTGCGATTTCTATTGCCCAGTATATTCAAATCAAGTTTAAATTCAAACGAATTCGTCGTCGTCTTCTAAACTTCTGCAATATCTTGAAAAGTATTCATAACACTTTTAAAAGACTCTTATAAACCTTGGATAATATTATACATAGAATAATTTTGAATAATTGATTTTAGTCTTCGGATAAACGGTAGTTAAGATAAGAATGGGGACGATATTGATATCCGAATTTTAAAAGCGGCACTTGATTTGTCTCTTTTATTATTAAATATTTTGTTAAATTTTATTAAATGGTATAAAAATGTTTGAGAAAGTCTGTGACATTGACTGCCCGGTATATTTAAATCATTGTTTTGACTCAAAGGAATTTGTCGTTGCACTAGGCTCTTAAATTTTAACATGTCAGTCACATTGTATACGGGAATAACCTCATTGTACTGAAATAAATAAGGCTTAACTTTAAATTTGCACATATATCTTATTGTTGTTGTTTTATTAAGTAATAAAAATTAGACTATATTAGATACTAAAATGATGAAACATATAACATGAAATACTTTATTATAATGATTACAGCAACGCTGTAACACAATAGTACATTTTTAAAAAATATAATTTTGCATTAAGCACTAATACAACCTCTTCACAACAGTTAAGTACGAGATAAGTAGAACAACTATGATTACACACTACAAACTAATATAAACATTTGTAGTTCAAATATTTTTCAAGTACAGACACATTGAGTATAAATAATACTGACAAATTAACTTATGATAATGTAAATCATAAAATTTTACTTTAGGCAAAGAAACGATTCAAATACACTAGCATTTTGAATAGGAATGCTTTGAATTTTGAAATGCACTTGAAATTGTTAAAAAAATGCTTCTTACGAGGAAGTTAAAGCTTTAAGCTCCATCGCAAGTTTATAGCCTAATTCAGGTCGCCTGTCTCTGCCTTCTACCATCGCCTTTACTTGATTCGAGTTGACAATAACGCCATTATTTTTTATGACTGTATTTTTTGTTTTCTCAATTTCCAACAGGTCCACGCCGCGGCTACAATCATCTAGCAAAATTGTTCGATATCCGATTGCCAGAGCATCAACTGCAGTTGCACCTATTCAATCAAATTAATACCAACGTTATTTTACTCTAGAATGGCATATGACTATAGTTTACTATATTTCAGAATCTATTCATATGAAATGAAAAACATTAGACAATAAAATTTAATCAAACATTTCAATTTGATGAAACTAAATTTTGAACAGATTACAATTTTGTAATGTTATGTTGATTTTACAGTTTACACGCATTTTTAAATAAAATAAATAAATATATCATCACGTCTTTTACCCATTACTGCGTGTGGTACTCGCGTGAAGTTCGGTTACCACACATTTTAATGAAAAGAATTTGAAATATACATTTATTATTAGTTCAAGAAAAAGTTATATCCATTGCTGTTGCTTATTAATTTTGAAGTGTAACTAAAATATATTAAACAAATATATATTGTACACATGTAATAAAATAATAAATTAATCTCTATAATGCATACAAAACACAATAATGGCATTAATCAAGATAGCTGAGTGCAGAATTTATAGTTTCAATGTCATTTGAAAGCTCTTCATGATTAAATTTTGCTTTTATGTAAGACATGTGTTCGTAATTTATTATTCTCAGAAATTTTATATTTTATTCCAACGCTCCAAGTAAAATTGTATTAGGCTAAATTAAATTAGTGATACTACCGCATCGACAATCATTATTATGAGCAATAAGAATTACTAAAATTTGTTAAATAATTAAATTTATAAATATCATGCATACATAATCATATAAAACATTTGGTTAGAAAATCATTTTAAACCCAGGCAGTAAATTTTTACATAAAAGTTTAATTTTATTACCCAGTGTCAAAGTATTTACAAATTTATGGCCAGATTTATCAAGTGTTAAGTAATTTTTATTATACAAAATATGTATAAGTAAATACTTATATGTAAGAGAAATTATTTATAATAATAATACAACAGTTGGATGAAAATGAGGACATATGAAATAAATACGCAGTTTTAATGATTTCATGCAGAATTAGTACACATACCCACACAAACATCGTATGCCAATCCGCAGATGTAAATATCAGTCGCATTTTTCAAACGAAGCTGAGCACACAGAGTTGTGTCAGTTAGTTTTTTGTTGTCCCAAAAAACTGAGTAAGAATCAACATCGGGATTTGTACCTTTGTATACTTTAATTGCGTGCTCAACAATCTGCGCAATTGTAAAGAGAAACGTTAATATCATAAAAGGCATAAAATAACATTTGCGAAATTATGTTTAAATCTAGTTATAAAAGTCATAAGATATGAAGTCATTACTAATTTTTCACAATTTTGCCTTAAAATTCTAGTTTTAAAACAGTTAAAATAAAAACACAGATCGGGATTGATAAACTGTGATTTAATCGATTTTCTTGTTAGTCAATAATTTTCGAAGGTATCATTTTGGGCCTAACCGGCCCTGTTATCAATTTTCCGTTTGTTTGTTTGTTTGTTGTTTACCTTTAGTTCTTTGTGTAATTCCGAGCCCCAGGTGTCCTGTACACAATGCTTTGGCCATAGGCGCTGTTTCATAGGTGGTGGCCCAGCAAAAATAACCGTATCGTACGTCTGGGCATTTTCAACTGTAACTGCACTGGACGGATGTATTTCTCTTTGTGTTATATTATCAATGAATGAAACATGGTCACTTGGATGCCAGTCGAGCGAATAAAAAACTGCATCAAAATCTACAGTATCCAGCATACGATTGATTGGTTCGATTACTTCAATTCCGTTTTGTTGGGCTGAACAATTACTGATATTTAATGTTCCGGATATGAAGTCATTCTGTACGTCCACTATAAGGAAAACTGATATTGGACGTACTATCTAAAAAGTAGGTTAAATTATTTTGGTTTGTTATGTAAGTATTACGGTAATTTATCAAAAATTAATCTGTTCTAATTCAGAAAAAAAAAAACGAAATTCTAGGCCACTACACATAATATAATATGAAATTTAAAGAATGTGCCATTTAACAAACTAAGTCGCTATTAAAATAAAATGAACTATATTTTTAGAATTTCCGAGGCCTCTGGTTCATATATTTTGCTGCAAGCTTATCTAGTCTAGATGTCAATCATCCTATCATCTAAATTTACTTGTTTTGCAAATGTAAATATTTAATCTGCACCTACATGTGCAATAAGTGTAATGTGTAATAAAACAACTGAGAAATTAAACAAACTATATTTTTAGTACTGCTGCAGATTCATTTTTGGACTCCAAAATATTGGAACTAATACATTATAAAAATAGTGCGCAATAAAATACTTACAGAAAAATAAAATATTTACGTGATGATGCAAGGAAAATGTGAAATAATTATTATTTAATGAAATCGATGTTAAGTAGAAAAACCTAATTATTTATTTGAACATATCTAATAAGATTATATGATCACAACTATAAAAACTTACTATTTTAATCCAATGGTTCCAACAAAATACAAATTCGTCTCTATCTACAAATCCATCATTATTTTTGTCGAAAACAATGAACATTTCCCGAACTTTTGAATCTTCCAAACTGTATATTTTTCCTTTGTCATTTCGAAATAATGCTCGACAAATTAACTTGAATTCTTCTACATCTAGTTTACCGTCACTACAATAATATTGTATATTAAATTAATATTTATAATTAAAATTTATTAACCTAGTACGATAAAGTTTAAAATTCAATTCTAAAAATATGTAATTCTATTATCTTCATAATTCATAAAAAAAAAGTTACGAGCGATGTGTAGTAGGGTATTCCCAGACAGACATAACCGCAAATAATGTAGGTATACTAGAATAAGAAAATAAATGTATCGTGTTTTTATAAATGCAAATACAACTATACTGCGTATTTACATAATAGTCAAATCGTCCAATACTCGATAAAAAACTAATTTACATATTTTTTGAATAAAATTACCTGCAGATATTTGAAAACAAGTAAATCTCTTAATTTCAAACGACAGCGAAATAACTGAAATTTACACTTACCCATTCTTGTCGAATGCAGTAAAACATGCGTCCATTGTGGTGCAATGAAAATTAAACAAATCAATCGAAAATTCCGTCTCCATGGTATTAGCTTTTCACCGGCAAAGTCAAAAGTCGTGTGAACTTGCTGCTGTACAGCGGTATCGTCGCTAGCTGATACGAACAGGCTAGCCACAAAACGTGTAAAACACGAGGGTTATCGGCGTACACCGTCAAATGCGAGATTTAAATCACCCGCGAAATTCTAATTCGCGCACACTAATCAATAAACTAAAAATAACCCAGGTTCCGGAAATTGTTGAAGAGTTTTTTGTTCAGAAATAATTGTCTTTTGTTAAGCAATAATTATTTTAATGATTAAGCAATTTCAACAAGCATTTTTACAAATGTTATATGATAAAAACAAGTGTGTAGATATTTTTTACACGTATAAAAGATTTCAGAAAAACTAAAATTGCTAACTGTGTACCTGGTAATTTAGTCTGATAAATAATTTTTAAATCTATTTAATAATAAAGGAGTGCACCACATTTTTTTTTCCTCATTTAAGTACATTTAAAAAAGTTTTATATATCAGATACGACTGATGTTTTTTTTACTTGAAATTTTGTCATTTTTTTATTAGTAAAGTGCATCAAGAAATATTTCATACTAATTGCATAACTGCAATTAATAAAAAAATTACGATATTAATATTATATTTAAATGAATTATTATAGATATTCTTTCATAATGCGAAAGGTTATAAAAATATCTCAACGTTGTTTCTTCCTCCGCATAAAAAATTCTTTCTTATTAATTTCAAAACAATAACATCAAACCTAGGATATAGATATTAACAAATATTTATTTAAAAAAAAATAGAAACTTGGAAATATTTATTAAAGCACTTTGCTATTTTTATAATACCGATATTTTAAGGGCCCCTAAATAATATTTACATATATAATTAAAAATTTACATATATAATTTAAAATAAATTTCTGATTTATATAAATTAATTTACACTACTTTTAAACATCGAAATGTTGTCACATTATTAAATATTCCAGATAGAAAACTATCTATAATATCAAGAAGTATGACAAACGAAGCACATGTTACCATGAATTGCAATAAAAATTTTGATGTACACCAAAAACACTTCATTTATTGTTATTGAAAGAAGTCATTGTAATATATTCACACCTATTTCGTAATGTACAAGTTATTATTTTACTATAAGTTACAGAGCCTTAATAATCTTTTACACTTGTTACCGAACAGTACATAATTTATAATTAGGTAACAAGTTTAAAAAAACATCAAATATATCAAGGTTAGAAAATAAGCCATATTATGAGAAACGGTTTCGAAATGTAATGTTTTTATCATAACTATTGGAGGCATTGTTAATCAGTAATTATTTCTAATAAATAGAAAATAAAAATAATATAATAATAAAACACCTTAATAAATATAACATCATTACAAATTTCATTTTACTTCATAAATATTAGATCTAAACAGCTGTATTGAAAAGTACCTTCAAATTAAAAGAAATATACCTTTAATTTTAAAAAGATGTTAGCACAAACAGAGGACAAATTTAAAAACAATTTTTGAATAATCTACACACAATAGACTCTTTAGTAATATTCAATGTATATTTTACAAATATTACAATAAAATTAAAAATTAATAAATGAGTTCTATTTTGTGTGGTATAATCAAATATAAAAAAATTGGCATATCAGATAGTTAAAGGTATTATAAAAAGTACTAAATGAGAGATAAAAAAAAACACGATTATTAAAAAAGATGAATATAATTAAAACATGATTCAAGCAAAGGAAATTTAATAAATAATCAATACATATTATACAAAATGAAAATACTGAACCTACTATATAACTGTTTCAAATATTTTTATGTCCTTGAATATAACCCATGACCGCCATAAAATTCATACATTTTAGAATTAACCTTTATAAAATAATCAATTAATTGAATAACAATCTAATGCAGTTAAAATTATTTTGGATTAATTCATTTATAAATTAATTACAAATATTAATACAACAAATAAGAATCAACAGAAAATTGAAGCAACGAAAAACCTATTAACATTATATTAATTTATTTTGTATAATCGAATATTTAAGCCATGATTTAGTGATTTCTAAACAATATGATGACTTAAAACTGTATACAAGATAAAATAATAATCTCATACGGTAATATAGGTTAAATTAAGGCTTATAAAATGAGACTAAACAAACATGAACCCATTGATTAATTTAAAATGGTGGAATATATATAACAATAATTAATGTTCAGCCAAACATACTATGACATTATAAATATATCAAGGGTTAAGTTCACATAAAACTAAATAATGAATTTGATTATTATTTTCTATTCTGTTTGTGATAGCATTTATATATATGTAAAAAAAAAACATAATGAGCAAACCATTTAACCATTTCAATATATAAATGTGTATACTGTGGCACTAAAAGCGTAAAATTATATCTCGAAATATGTAATACAATAATCGTAATTCTTAACTAGGTATTAAAAACTGATTTTCCTTTTCAAAAGCTGTAATATATTTATATTGAATGATAAAGGACGAAATGCATGTTCAAAGTGAAATTTTGAACAAGCAAAACATGTATTCAACAACACTATCCACCAATTCAAGTACACTTTTGTGATAAATAAAAACAGCAAATAAATACATATTTACAAATATTGAAATTAAAATGTTGGACATTTTAAGGAAAAAATTTTCGTAATTAGAAACATACTCCAAATAAGTATGGTGCGAAGATTTTTAATTTTCAAAATGAAAATTTAATATACTAACAAATAAATAAATTTATAATATAAAAATATATGTAACTACGCAATTATGATACTACATCAACAGAATTTCAAATTTTAATAAAAAAAATTCATGTCATTAAAAAGCACAAGCAATCAAAAATAAATTCAGTGCAGCTCTTTCACAAAAGACTTGTCTCTTGACGTCTGACAGGAATGTGACTATTATAATTTGATCTTATTGTGAAAGAGAAATAAATTGAACCGCGTTTTGCCTGTCTAATTTCACTTTACGATTTAACATGTGCAAAATAGAAGTATAAGTCTACCGAGAATAAAGGACAACATCGATCTAAGATATTGAAACTTTTGTTAGAAATTTGTGCCCCTTTTGTATAATAACACTAACAAATAATTAATAATAAAATATTAAAACTAATCTGAATGTTGCAATGAATGAAGACGAGTCCAAATGATAAATAAGAATTAAGTGACTAGTGAATAAACGACCGACTTCTGTTTAAATGGAAGATTGGATAATCGAGGTTCATGCGTCTCTATCTAAAATGTATCAAACTACACACAAATTTAATATATTACAAATGAATCACAGTTTATAGGCAGTCCTGCAACTGCACTATATGCACACACCGATCGCAACCGCTTGCTTAACATCTTTATTCAATTCGCACCGCTATACATTTTAGATGTTGAACTGGACACCGGACACCGGATCGTTCCTTGCTCAGATCGGCAGCAACCTCGATTCACTCGCACACACCGGGATTTCGGCTCAGTCAGCTCGAACCATTAGATTTATACAACTTAAAAGAGTTGCTATTCAGTACAGCGCTGTATACTTCTGTTTACTTAATTATAACAAGATTAGTTTAACTATTGCGCCACTTCCCAAAATATCAACATGAAACCTACACGCTCAAAACAATACATTCATCACATGGTCGTGTTGCTCAATTGCTCTTGCTCTTGCATCTTTTTTTCATCTACTTGTTTGTGTACAGCTTTCATCATTCTATTCGTGTACATGTGCGGATACAAGTTTTGGTTACAATAGGAATCACTTTAAAAATAGCAGTAAGGAAAAAATAATGAAAAATCAAGTATATTTTCATTTAGTTTTGCCCCTTTTTTATTTGACTTGGATCCACACTTGTATGTATGTTGTGTTGTATTATTTACATATCATGATCCTAAAGTATTTGCTACAACTCCAAAACTCATTTCACTGCATTCATGATATATAATCCTAATCAGTTTTGTGTAAATACTCTACAATCATTCTGTAATAGTTATCAACACGGCAACTCTATTTAAATACAAATGATTCTGTAATATAGAATTCTTGCGATCAATTAATAATTTATTTATCTATATGCACCACTATGATGAATTTTGAAACAGCACCTAACATAGATTGAATTTTCAACAGAACTGACGGTTCACAGCAAGAAATCTGCAATAGAAGAAATTGATTTTTTTTATATTCTTAAACATTAATAAAAGCATACAAACATATATTTTAAAATCTTGAGTTTTCGAATGAAAGCAACAAATTATTAGTCGACTATCTGTAACTTTATTCGTAGAACATATATAAACTATTCGTCACGCACAAATCTCTGTGTTCGCAGAAATTAGCAATTTTAATTTTATTTTCTTGTTAGTGGATAAAAAGTAATTTCAAATTATTTTTATTTATCAAAATAATTTCTTAAAAGCACACATGTGTTTTTTTTATATATTTTCGTTCTGTATAGTATAAATTATATAAAACACAAAATTATGTTATAATTTATTACTATTGTTAGTGTTGGAAAATGGATAATTTTCTGATAATTTCTTTGTTTATTTTTTATTTTTCGTGCAAACATTTTTCAGGCATAAAACAAAACTTATTTATTTTATAAAATGCAGAGTACAATATTTGTAGTGGCATCCTTTTATTTCACCGTTTTAAAATATTTTATCGAAGAATTCATGATTATAATCAATGTCAATTTTGAATGCTTGTTATGAGACTGCAATGAACCGTTTCAAATTCGCTCTACGAACAAAAGCAAATATTTTTTGTTGCAATTAAATTTCAAAGAAATATTCTTCAAATAAAAATTACATTAAATTTTATTAGAAGTATTTCTTTCTGCAATAATTTGCACCAATAGAATATATAGTTAATCGAATACTGTTTTGCAGCCCTTAGTTAATTTATAAAATATAGAAATGGAGAATAGAAAACAAAACGAAAAACTGATAATTGCAACTAAATAGAATATTTGACTTACCTGTGGTGCTATGTGATTCCGTTGGATTGTTAGAATTAACATTGTCTTCATTCGTAATTTTATCAGCGGGCATATCTAAACTCGTATTTGCATTCTTAAATGGATCAAGCTCGCCTAAATCTATGAGTGTATTGGTAACGTTACGTTCAATTCTGAAACGAAAGAATTAAAATATTATTTAGTTTCACGGTTAATTAATTACATTTTTATAAGTAATTGAAATGTAAATTTTGACCCAAATATCTCAATTCATTGTTAATTAAATTTTCGCATCATTTGTCAATGTACAAGTGATTTTAAAACACGCAAGATGTAAAAATACTTACAACGATTTATTCACTTTAGAAAAGTCTTCTGCATCAACACCATTCCGATGACCATTGCTGTGCTGGGGCTCACCATTTTCTCCATTTTCTTTAGAGATTACGGAAGCTTGACTTTTATTAAATGACCCATTAAATAGTGCCGCCTCTTTTTCATTTACTTCCTTTTCGTATGATTCAATTGTAGGTTTGTTATTGACTTGATTATTCACTGTGTTACTTTTACTCTCATCATCATTTGAAGCTTTTTCACTAATATTTTCATCCTTTGGTTGTCCGGCATTTCCTTTGCTGGCTCTAGTTCGTAACATTATAGCTTCTACTCGCTTCCGTCTGGCTTCACGTTCTTTTTCTTCTTGTTTCAATCTTTCTTGCATTTCGATTCGTTGTTTTTCAGATTCTTCGCGAGCCTTTCTTTCTTGTTCTTCTTTTTCTAATTTTTGTTTCTGTTCTTCTTCGCGGCGGAGACGATCTTCTTCTTCTCGTTTTTGCACTTCTTTTATTGCCTGCAAGAAACACAATACTATATCAGATAAATTATAATACATTTCTTCAAAGCTGCTCATTTGCTTCTTATAATAATCTTAATTTATAAATATCAATTAACTATTTTAATTTTAAAAATTAATGTATTTCATTAATTATTACCTGCGCAAGACGTTCTTCCTCGGCATGACGCTGTTGTTCAGCCATGAGTCGAGCCTGTTCCTCTTCTTGCCTTTGGCGTTCCTGTTCAGCTATGAATTCTGCCTCAATACGAAGTCTTTCAGCCTCTGCTTGGCGTTCAGCTTCTTCTCTTGCCAGACGTCTTCTTTCAGCTAAAGCAGCTTTAGCTTCTTCCTCAGTGGTGATGCGAATCTTGGCGATCATTGAAGCAGTCATATCAAAGTTTTCTAAAACGTTATCGTCACTGGTCTGATGTGGAGGTTCTTCAATTTTAGGAACGCTCTTACTAGGCGTTGGTTTTTCAGCTGGTTTCTCAATTGGCTTTTCGGCTGGTTTTTCAATTGGTTGTGGTGATTGTTGCGGCTGTTCTTGTGTTGAAGTTTGTGGTATAATATTGGTGACTGGAGTTTCGGATGGCTGTTCTGGTTCTGTTTTTGTTTCGACTGCTGGTGGAACTTCTGAAGTCTGCAATATATTCAAAAATTATTCAAATTATCATAAAAAAAAAAACAAAAACTGTCAAACCTAATATTAATAACTCAACTATAATTTACTATAACATAAGTTGATTAAAAATAAAATTTTGTTTTATTTAGTTGATCAAATCTGTAATTATACGGAACAATATTAGTTACCTTTTAAAATGATTTTCTTTTATGATAATAAAATAAATAAATTTATTATACACTAGGGATCTACAAATATATGAAAAGTAAATAGATATTTAAGAAAAAAATGACAGCTCTGCTTTTAATAAATGTTATCAGAAAAAATATTCATAGTACCTGCCTGGGTTACAGCAGAATCAAGTACAAGTAATAAATGAATGAAATAGAGACGACAAATCAGTTGTTCTTTACTCAATCGTTTTTCCAATAATGATGTCTGTGTTTTCCCTCAACGCTACGTACAAACTGCTTCAAAATGAATGTAGGTGACGTCACCATAAAATCAATTCTTACTTTCTTTAGATATATGATAACTTAAACGACTAGTTGTCTATTTTATAAATTATCGAAAAGTTTAAACAAAGTGTGTTATTATTGTATCTGAGTACAAGAGATACCAATGATGACAAAAGTATAATTTGTTTTAAAAAATGTAATTAAAAACATAATAATTTTCATAGGAATGATTCATACCTTGTCGGTCTTGTCGATATTAGTTTCCTTAGTATCTGCGTTATTTTCCGTAGATGACGAGGGCGGAGCCGTAATAGTTGGAGGTGCATGGGGAATTGACGGGGCATCAGCACACGGAGACTGCAGCGGAGTGGCTTTGGGAGTAGCTTTCGGCGAAGTCTTGGACAATTTCGACGGAGTCCTCTCCGGTGCGACCTTACCCACCGACGTCTTTCTCGAGCGGGGTAACGGCGGCTTCGTTTCGGATTTCTTGTCGATCAAGGGATTCTTGTTGGCATCATGCGTAACACCCGTCACAGCTATACTAGCAGGACGAGGTTTCCTAGGTGCTGCGATGGGTCGTGATCGCATATTCACGGTTGAAGATACGCTACTTGTGCTTTGATGACTTAGAGAACTATCGGGTCTAGATGGACCTGTACGACAGTAGATCGTGTTACTCACTTGTTATTTACTATTTTGATTTAGTATTGAACATAATTTCATTAGTTATATAAGTCACTTAATACCAAAAAAAGAATAAATATAATTATAATTTTTCTTTCACCTAAGTGATTTTTTGAATGAAGACACAAGAAAACTTAGTTGGTTACAAGTTATTATTCAATGTCACACTGAATGAAATAATGTTCACAAATAACATAATTATTATTAGTTACGTAGTGACATGAAAAACTGCAGCAGAAGATCAGGAAAATAGTGTGGAAGGATGAGGATATTTAGAGCCAAGAGCCTTCACCTTAAGATACTACTCCCTAAATACTGTAAAATGTTAGTCAAATTACTAAATACAATATTAGTAAACAAACACGATTAGAACCCTGAATAAGCACTGAGTATCGTTGTATGTTGACATAAAATAACTTACTTGAGTTGTACGAATTTCTCTTAATCAAATAAGAACTAATTAGAAATAAAACAACGATAAATGGTGCAATATGTAGTAGAAATTGATTACTTACTTGTAAATATATGGTTGATGAACAAAGAGAACAGTAAGTCAGATATTAGATGCATTAAAGCTAGGACTGCACGTAAATTCATAATTAAAACATTTTACGATATACGCACTACTGCACAAAATAATAGTTGAAAAAATGTACCCCGGCTGTACGCGACATTAACTAAAAAATAATTATAGCACATCTGTTGTTAATTAAAAAACAAATTTCTAGTGTACATAAGCAATGAAAACGATGTATCATTCAAAACAACAGAGTGCAACTATTCTAAAATAAAATTAAAAAAGAAAATAATTTGTCACAAACGTCTACAAGCTTGTTGTGCATCCTAACTTTAGAGTGACAACATCGAGAAAGCATTTGGCAGCAACTTAAATAAAATAAGTGTACCGTCGTCAGTTATTAAAGAATTTTGTGGAACGACGAATACGATTACCTGCCCATCACCTAACCGGGAACCTTGCCGTGCCCGATAGTGAAGCGAGTAGCAGTAGTAGAAGTGTCAGTTGAAAGAGTAGCAGCCTTCGATGGTGCGCTTTTTGTTATTATAGCAGAGATTTATATATTGTCTACTAGCAATCATCTTTGCTATGCTATTGTACAGCAAGAAGCAAAATATTATATAAATATATACAAGAATAGATAATTTGTTTGAATGTAGACAATATAGAAATCCATGTAATGTGTTCGGTGGGTATGGGTAGTGAGTACGTACCTTCAGGCGGCGATTCGACGGCACGCTTCCGCAAGAGAACGGCGCGAGTGGAGCGCGGGGGCGGCACGGGCGCGGGGAGCGCGGCCACCGACAGCTGGTGCATGCTGCGGCTGTCGGTCTTGCGCAGCGGTCGCTGCGGCACGTGGACGTGGCTCTGGGCGGACGGCGCGACCGCGAGCCGACCCGCCATGGCCAGGTGGCCCATGCTACGGCTCATGCTCTTTATGTTAGTGGTGGCAGTGGAGGAAATGGATGATGGTGGTTTGTGCTGGTGTTGCTGGTGTTCCAGAACAGCGGGGAGGTCGGCAGTGGACACGGGACGTTTACGCGGTTTCGCCAACTGGTCCAACCGGGACAGAGAGTAAGTCCTACCTGGAGACTTTGTGAACGGTTTCCGCGCCAGGGATGACGTCAAGTCACGCGTCGGGATCGTCGGCATCAGGTCGGTGCGGCGGCGACCTACGTGACCGCTCGCGCAACCCGCGGGAATCGTCTCACCTAACACACAACCAACTAATCCTAGTACCACTAGTCATCTACTCACACGTATACAGTACACAATCCTAAACCCCTAATCCTCATAACTAACCGAACCTAACCTTTATCAACTCGACCTAGTAGATTCACTTATCAGTGTCGGCAATCTATCAAAACAAACGATATTTCTATATGTTTGATACTTATTCATTATACATATTGTTATAGATCCAGATGTTAAATCAAAATAGAATTACACTTGTATACCAATATAAATAATAAATACCTACTACTCCTCAAGTGAATAGAAAATAAAATAACAAATAAATCTACGTGAGTTGATAAAGAAATAGAAATATTTCATTTAACTACAATTTTGTATACAAAACAATGGACGACACAAATCACAACAATTTTTATATCACACGTTTTTAATAACTAAAGTCTTTTAATCAATATTAGTTATTGTCTCATATCATAAACTATAAAACTTGAACTCAATTTAAAAAATCAATAAAAATATGTATCTAATCCGATAAAAAGTGCCAAGTCTAATATTTAACTTATTAAACCTTATTACCTTATACGTGTAATATCAAACAAAAAAATAAGCTAGTGTTTCACATTTAAAAGCGCATTTGCAAACATTCACACACAACAATAAAAATAACAACACATTATAAAACATGCGACAGCAACAAGAAATATCTGAAAAGTGTAGTTTGTATGCTAGTGTGAAAACGCATACCTACTAAAACCAAAAAATAAGTGCTGAAACGCAAAGCTCAAAAAAGCAGCACTAGATCAGGACAAGAGGGATTCTAATCACAAAAAAAATAATAAACACCTTCTGAACAGTTCACTTTTAATTTAACCAAATAAGAAAATATTTGATTAGAATCCCAAATCCTGAATGACAGATAACGAGACAACATTCAATAGACGAAGAATAGAAGTAGAGAAAGATAGTGACAGAGTATCATTGAATACTAAGTACCGAGATGTGAAGATACACTCCTAGATGTTGGTATTGAAAGTGCAGAGCCATCTGGTATTTTATTATTTGTTTGAGGGCTACAAGAGGATCTGTTAACAGGACCAGAGGATTCGGGGCTACACAATTCACCCCAATGAAATACCTCATACATTGAAGTTGACATTCGCATATCTGCAAAAGATAACAAACCAAACTACAGGTTTATTGGCTCAGCTTACTCCATACATATTCATATATTGAATTTCATATTTTTCACTCTTCATAACAGCATGAAACAAAACATAAGCTATTTTTACCCTACCTAATCTTTAATAAAAAAACACACACATAGTTCAAGGTCTATCCAGAGTTTAGAGCTTATTTTTTTTTATTATTTTCGTAATATTTGTTCAATTTGAAAACATTTTTTCTATAATTCTTTTAAATTACTACGTTAAATGAATCCAGTTTCCAGTTGTTTTTATTATCTAAGTAACTATCATCCAAAAAGACGTCAATGTGCATTTTAACGATATTTCATGTTGAAAAGGTATTTAATTTTTAAATATTTTGCATATTAATAAGTTAAAGTTTTAAAATGAATGAAACTTAACTGATGCCCTTCAACAAATTCATTCGTTCTACTAATCAAGGAATTTCATTACGCCTCAAAGAATAAATTACTGTTAATGGGTTAATTACAATAACTTACAACTCAGTTTCAATTGTTGCATTTGAATATTCAATCTGATTTGACAATCATCTCTCACAACAAATTCTAGTCTATTCAAAGACTAATAGGCCTATAAGTAATTGTTGAACTACGGAAACTAAAGATTACGTATTAATGTAATGTGTAATAAACTACAATAATAATAAAATATTTTAATACCGAACTATAATCATGGTAAATAATATTTTATAATGGATAAGGTGAATAACTATGTAATTGCCTAATGAAACTGTACTCTAAGTATGATAAGAATTAGAAAATAAAGAACGTTTCTAATTTCTGCATTTTGACACTGGTTTAAATGCATTGTCTAGAAAAGTACATAGGCGTCGCTAATATAAATATTTAAATAATATATCTAACAGTTTAAATATTAATGTGACTTAATTAGTTACCCTTAACGCCATTAAGGGATTGTTTGTACTAGGGTCATAGTTGTAATAAAGATGATTAAATGTTTGTTTCAATTCAAAGTTGCGTATAATTTTCTGCCGAAGTGCAGAATGAAATTTGTAACTCGACGCCCATGTGACAATTTGACAAATCAATACTGTACAAGTTCAAAGAACGGTGAAATAAAATAATTATTGTTATGCTATTATTAAATCTTATATTGAAATGCAGCAATCAATTGAATAATGAATGAAAGCGATAAATTGGCAATTGGCATAAACTGAACCAAGAAATCTGTCACAATCATTCGTTTCTTTTACACTGTACACTCATTCTGTCACTCAGTGATAATTGCAGTGATGTGTCTTAGTGGAGCAGCTCTACTTCGTAAAATTACATGAAATACCGATAGGCAGTAGAAGTATAGTCCTGGATACCTTGGTAAAATAAATGTCTCCAAAGCATAGTGAGCCACATAAAGATAACTGCCTGCTGTACAAATTTGTACAAAATTGTAATAAATATAATTAAAAAAGAGAAAGAAAATTACATGCCAAGAACGAATGTCATGAATGTAATGTGTTTAACTAGAATATTTGGATTTATTAGTTATCAAATCAAATTTACGTATCGTTACTGATTCTATCCTATTTGATAAATCACGTCATTTTTAGTTCTCTTAATACATTTAGTACATTTCTATTGCCAAAAAAAAAACCTTAAAAAAATTAGTTCTGCTATAATCGAGCTGTATTACGGTAACAACTCGGATATAGCCGCATGTACTCTAGGTCACAATATACACGTAATCACCCTTTAGGGCATGTGCTTTAAATTTAATTTTTTTTTATTATAGTTAAAATTGTTCCAAACAATAGAAATTGATAGGGTTTTAATATTTCTTGCCTGGACAATAATATTCATCGAATATTTACTTTTTCTACGATTGCTACGAAAAGTTGACAATTATGCTTTTACATGTCATCGTAAAGTTGAAGTTTTCTGTGGAACAATCGAAAATTAACTTTGTTGCGAGTTTCCAATGACAATGCGCGAAAAAGATATTAAATGCGCGCGTTTCCAATAGCAACGCGCGAAAAAGATATTGATGCGCGTTTACTTCAATAGTTAACAGGGATACAAAAAAAAAACACAGAAACTTGTCATATTGACAATTGACAGAACTAATTCATTTTCAGTACTTACACGTTTTTGCAATCGTAGAAAAAATTATGTGTGTATCACGAGCGTAAAGTGTCTTTGTTCCTCTAATACAATTGCAGCTCGCACCCTCGGCTCACCCTGCCATTACCGTGCTCGAATAACAAAGCATCACTTTACGCTCTTAATACACAAATAACTATTTTGTTATCTGACAAGTGATATAATGTTATAATTTAATAGTAACTGCTATCAATCAACACATTCATTTTATTAGTACAAATAATCGTTTGAAAAAGTGGACCCGAACTAATAAATCCAAATTCCAAATAAAAAAGTGACAAAAGTGTCTTTAAACAGCAAGATAAAACTAACTCATCAAAGGTGAAATCATCTTACCCTCAGCATTATTTCTGTCAAGACCTCCTGCAGATGTGGCACGCTTCTTACTTCCATCGAGCTCGCGCTCCGACGAGCGGCGGGTGAGCGGGACGGCAGCGAACATGATGTTGGTGGTAGAAGTGGCGCGGCGATGACCCCAGAAGCTGCCGCCGGTGTCGGCGGGCTCCAACATCCGAGGTGTGGACGAACCAAACGCAAACGCAGCAGAACTACGCTCGTTGCGCCTCTTCGATTCGAAGCGGGCTTCACGTTCCATGTTCTTCTTGAGGATGGACTCACGTCGGTCTCGCTCGGCTTCGTTGATTAGTCTTTTTCTTTCGCCAACCTGGAATGACATTGTCTGTGCAACACTACTGTCAATGAAATGTCAAAATCAACTGGAAAAGTCTAGTTAGGCATAAATGCAATCGTAAAAATAATTATGCAATGTTAAAAAGCTATTTATTTGGACGATTGTATTTAAACAGCTGATAAGACTTTTACAGCTGTTTTTGATATTGCAATAGGGTCGAATTGTCTACAGTGTTTTTGATAAATGTGTTTACATATCCCTAAGGGTGATTTACTTTATTTCAGTGGTATTAAGTTCCGATTAAATGAACAATATCTATCATTTAAGCGATCCTTAAAATTTCAGTAAAAGCCACAAACGTTTCTAAATAAATTTAGAGAAAAATAGAAAATACATAAAATTAATTCTTCTATCTTTTTATTTGAAACCATTTTTCTATATAATTATTTTGGTACGCTTGTCAGTAAATAATTTTAGTGAGTAAATAATTACAGAGATGATTTCTTGCATATACTTCATCGAAAGTGAAAATTAAAAAAAATAGTGTAGCGTCAAAATCAGTTTTAAAAGGTTAGTTATTTAGTAGTTATATACAAGTGCTTTCGTGGAAATAATAAATTAATAATTAATGTAATAAATATTTCAGTGTTTTTAAATGGCCGATTGCCTTTTTCAGTTTATTCTGACATTCCAAATTAGATCTAAATTCACCTATATGATTTTGAAATTATTGCACGTGACTCTAAATTTAAACAATTTGCTGCAGTATTTAATTTTCAGTTTAATAGTATAAATAGATTTACTATATGTGTGTTATAAAATATTTAATTATCAAAACTAAAACATATAATTTCATAGAAAAGCGTAATCAAACATGAAATAAGAAAAATTACACAGAAGCCGCACGAAAAGTGTGCCATATACCTAAATCAGATTTTCCATAAATATTATCATTTTATTTAATATTCCACGTATACACAAGAAAAATGTATTTCCCGTATTAAAGTCTTATGTAGCACACCTTTATTATAACTAATTTAGTAAAATAATATTATATAATATTTGCAGAGTGAAAAGCTGGACAATAAATGAAAATAATATATGTACCTGCTGTCGTCTGTCGTTGTCGCGTATTCTGAGCTCCTCAATTCGTTTCCTCCGTTCTTCTTCTTTCATTTCACGAAACCGTTGTGCAGCCAGTGCCTGTGTTTTGAGTTCTTCTAACTTTCTTTGGCGTTCCTCATTTTGCTTATCCCTGAGCATTTTCAAACGATGTTCTCTTTCTTCAGAACTCTCACTCCGAGCTACAAATAAAACAGACGTGTTAAAACATTTACCAAATGAGAACGTGTAACATTGAAACGTCAAAACCAAAACGACAAAACGCAACAGACTACATAACATACATGAAGTTGAGGCAAACCACTGTCATGAATACAATAACGGAATTATTTATTTTTTAATGTGGATTTTTTGCTTCGATGATTATTACAACATAACTGTAACAAAATTAATTCTGCATAAAGTTATTATAGTTATATATACATGAATTAATTTTTTATGACTTGTACATCAATTACTCGTTGCAGAACAAAGATGTGTTAATAATGTAAAATAAATTATCATTTTATAACGTCGTAACCTAAAAATAATAAATGGTGTATACCCACCCATTCAATATGCACCTACACCTAACCTACTAAATAAAGTATACCGGAAGACAGTAATAAAATCTAGTAGCGAAAACTAAATTTAATGATATAGCATTTCAAATATAAGGATCACTTTTTAATTCGATAATTTCCTAATTGTACGTACTGTCTCAAAACTTTCAATTAAATCTGAAACATAATAAGTCATAAATGAACCCTACTATTGTCTTTTTACTAAAATATTTAATACACATTAATAAGTTATTTATAGGTAATGAGAAGTTTTATCTGAAATATGACTTAAAATTTTCGCAAAATTACGCGTTACGTAGAATAAGGTATAAATAATTTTCAGGATAATTTCTTGTGGTTACCTCACGCAAAAAAAAAATACAACAATAACAGACATTAGTTTTATTAATAAAATACAAGCACAAAAATACATTTCGGTTAATATTGAATGTTTCTAGCTGCACACTTCTTTACCTGTACCTGATTCATCTTCGGGGCCTATGTAGGCAAACCAATGTAAAGTTCCACCTAAAATAGTCATGGAGTGCCATGACACATATGTTAAATTTTATGTATCTCTTTGCAGATATTTACATATATTTTTAAGCAGGACGAAAATTGGTTGTACTGAATTCGACGTATACTTACTTTTGAGTGCAGAAAATGGACGGTTATGTTTCACATTGGTTTCTACTGCTCCGGCTGAAAATAATTAAATTCAGTTAATTACATAATAATTATTAACAAGTTTGGCCAAAAGAAAGAACAGTTCTACTAATTGTGTAACAGCAAAGAAAAGAATTTAAAAAAATGAAATAATAGTTTTAAGGTTCTGTAATTAATACAGAACATGTGCTATTATTAATTAAGTACCATTAAAAAGTTTGAACAACAAATATATATATAATAAAAGTTGGTATTCTCATAAATCACAAAAGTCCAAACTTATTAAAAGTACCCATTTAGTAATTATTCCTCCAGAAGCGAACAAGCTTTACTATTTTCTTTCAGTTTATAAATTCTGCAATATTACAAATCCGAAATAAAGCAATGAAAAATTCATTTGACTCGTAACAATATGTTATCATGTCTTTGTCAATTATTCAAATTTCAATCAGAATTTATAATACGTGGTTATTGAACTACGGTGTTTCAAATTTCATTCTGCATGAGTAGGTAGTTGTTTTCTATTGTTGTAACTTTTTTTTTAAATAAAAATCTATCAAACAGATAAAATGAAAAGTCATAAATTATTTGACTATCTGCTGCATACTGCAAGATGAGGTAAAAAGCATTATAGCCAAGTGTGAAAGCGAATTCTACAGATATTTTTATTATAATTTAATTACAACACAGTCTGTCATTCAAATAGTGATGTTAAGTCCAAGATCTATGGTTTTACAAGCAATTAAAAGCCTTATTATATTTTCTTATATAAGTCTAGTAATTGAATCGCACTTACCATATAATACGGTTTATTTTTGGATTTTTCAATATTCCAATTGATTTATTCCAAAAAAATTATAACATAAGAACAAATTTATACACGGTGTGAATAAAACAATTTTTCGAAACTATATCATTTTATACATAAAAGCTTTAAACATAGTTTATGTAGGAGTTTAAATTCTGCATAAAAAAAACTCATTTTGTGAATTTTATAAGTTCGGTAATCTTGAAACGTAATGATTGCTCAATACTACCAACTATTACATTCAATATAATTAGCTAGTAGATTAGTTAGTAATAATTCATGGATTACAGATAAATACAAACCAATAATTAATATTTCAATTTCAATAAATAGCTTTTAGATTGAATCCATATTGTAAGAAAAATACTCATATTAGCATTTTTCACAATTAAAATATTTAGTTTACTTGTCAGATTGACATTTAAAACATAATAAAAAAAGGTAAACGCAAATTCTAGAAATCAGAAATAATAATAATAGTATTGCATAAGTATAGTTCATGTCAAATAAGCAGACAATTGTATCACTGAATTTAATTGTGATATGCGAGACAGGTTATTGCCTTTACTTCGGATATTTTATCCTTAATTAAAGTACAATGTGTTCCATTTGTGATGACATAATTTTCTTTTCTTCTCTTTGAACCATTAATAATAAATAAATATATCATCACGCATTTTACCCATTACTAGGTGTGGCACTCTGTCGAAGCAGATCTCGGTAAGTGATATATTTCTACGCGTGAAGTGAGATTACCAGCCGTCAAATCACGGCTTCCAACGATGTTATCATATTTGAAAGTTATACACAGTGTTTCAAAATGATTGCAAAAAAATAAAGGATATACTAAATACAGCGCAAAAATAATTTGTCCGAAATTTTCAAATATAATTGCACATTACTTGAAGCAAACATTTTCGTGTCACTGGACTGATAGGTTACAATAATGAATACACATTAAAACAGGGTTGGCAAGAATTATGCTTTAAAAAATTAGAGATTTTTTTAAATTTATCATTTTTTGATTTTGTAAAACTTATATCACTAAATGAAATAAAAGTTATTAGTATTTAACTATTTATATTTAACATGAATTTCTTAAACTATATGCTTGACTATACGTGTTTACAACTTAGGTGGCCAAATTAAGAAATAAGTTAGGTGTTGAAAAGACAGGAAACTGGTACTTTTGTTCAAATATTATAACTGTAAAACAACGAACAAATAATAGAAAGATAAATGAGAGACATTGTTTCATAATAATCTATGATTTAGTTTATTTATATTTGTTTATGATTCCATTAAATGGATATTGTATTTTATTTAATATTAATTCATTTAATAAATAAATATTGAAAATTATTTTGTCTGTTTACAAAATACCTTAAAAATGTTGTTTAAACACTTGTTTTGTTCTGTACCAGAAATATAATTAAATTAATACAAAATACAGAAAATAAATCAGACTGCAATTTATTTCATTTAATTGTTTACTAATTTTTATATTTTGTTCACTTGTCAAAATGGAATTTAAAACAATACTTTTATTTGATTTTGATTTAATTCTCATCGAAATTAAAGAGAACATATTTCAAAAGACTTTTACTGTTATTAATAGTAGCTACAAAGTATTAAATTAAATTTGTTCACTGATTCAGATGCATAATTTAATCCTTTCTAACTTTAACTTGAATCATTTTGCTCTAAAATAGTTTTGGCAGAAAAAACAAAAATAACATTCTGATTTCACATGTTTCACGCCTTCGACCTGCGTTTTAATGAACACCCTGTAAACTAAATTATTATCTAACTTTATTTCAGTCATTTCACGAACTATCATGACTGATGACAAAGCGGAAGAAATTTTAATGGTCGTTAATATCATCAAATTGTGAAAACACTATAAATAATAATAACAAAGATGATTTGACTAGACATCTATATAATTGGTTTAAACATTTATGTTTTCTCGCGCTACGTAAGACAAATCAGTGTGTCAACTCTTTTGTCATAAATATGTCGAACAAGTCATATTGGCTGGAAGCACAAGCTCTGTTTTTGGGTGTTCTAACTGCCAGGGGCGGGTCCAGACTTCGAATTAGGGAGGGGTCATGGAGTGAATTTAGTCTCGGGGCAGGGGGGGGGGGGGGGAAGTGGTATTGCCCATCTTCTAAATATAAAAAACATTTGTATTTGCTCATATTATATTCCTTTAAATAATTTTTGCAATCACATTAAATCGTCTTTGGAATCGCAATAAATCACATTAAATAATCTTTGAAATCACATTAGATCACATTAAATCACATTGAATAACATTAAATCATCTTTAGAATATACTTAGATAACAAAATCAATTCGTCGTTTGCTTTTTGCAAATTTAGTGATTATTTTTTAAACGGTTTTTCGATAGAATACAAAAATTATTGAATTAGAAGTTGATTGTCTAAGTGCAAATGTCGGTAGTCACATACTTGACTAGGTTTTAAATAGAATACCTCTCCCATCTACGGGTCGAAATAATATCCTCACAAAATATTGGTTTTTGGCTATTTATTAGAATAATAAATCATACAATAGTTCTTAATTATCTTAGAATTATAAGTTCTTAGATAATATTTTCTATTTAATTTGTTTAACAAATTGAGTTATCGTAAATAATGACATCATTATTATGTATTAGGGTCAACATTAAAAAAAAAGTACATGCTTAGGGGGGGTCATGACCCTCCCCCTGGATCCGCCACTGCTAACTGCACGGTTTTAACATGTTAGAGATAGCAAATACACTGCTCTTAAAACAGGCAAAAATATAGCCATTATATCTAAGAAATTGTTAGCTCTTATTTATAAACCTAAGAAAGTATTTATTTTTATATAAATATAATACGAATAATGAGTAAGATTAAATGTTAGTGTTACCTTATTGTTGAATGTCACTTTCAGTAAAATTCGAAGATAACTAGCAAAATACTAAATTTTTAGTAACTGATTCAATTGACAATTATTTGAGATACAATGCGAAGATAACAAACGTCAAGATAAAGACCTAAATATAAACTCTTGTTAGATGACGTATATATGTTAGATAAAATTAATAAATTATCTGATCTGAAATTAGAGCGTATTGACAATTTACAAATGTCAAAACTTTGTGATTTATTTTTAAGTGTTTCCTGTTTAGCAGTCCAACAACACAAATTTCTGGCATTCCATTTTTATTTCCGGTATAACAAATAAATCTAGAAATAGCCGATCATTTTAACATCGATTTAATTGTGTACATTACTTGTTCGTTACTTTTGTTGGCAAAATTGACCACATATATTTGTTGTGCCATTTATTCTTTGACTAATATTAGCGATGAACCTACGCGAATAATTTTCTGTTATTTAGAATTTGCTGTTCCCATTTTTGCTCAGTTTTATTTTAGTACAATCAAGTATTTTTTTTGCACAATTATTTAATCATGTTAAGATAAATGAGTAACTATTAAATAATAAAAACAGAATATCTGATGACATACGACAGTGGCGTACGCGGAGTCATAAAAGGAGGTAAACGTAAATTATAAAAATCAGAGATAATAATTATATCACTGCAAACGTATAGTTCATGTCAGATAAGACGACAATTCTATCACTGAATTTAATTGTGATACGCGAGATTGGTTACTCCCTTTAATTCGAATATTTTATCCTTAATATAAAAAAAAATATATGTTTCGTTTGACTAATTTTCTTCCCATTTTATGTGACTATACATACATTTTCATTACCATTAAATTGTACTATACAATTTCAATGTCATCATATTTTAAAGATATACAGGGTTTTTCAAAATTATTGCAAAAAAATTTAAGGGTATATATTATTAGATATACTGACTACAACACAAAAAGAATTTTTCCGAAAATCACAAAAATAATTGTACATTACTTAAAACAAACATATTTCGAGCCGCTGAATTGATAGGTTACAGTAATGAATAAAAATTAGTAAACATTAAGATTTATTTTATTTAATTAACGTTGTGTAATAGTTCTTTCAATGTTTAATGTTTATTCATTTTTATTTATTGGCAACAACAGTGTTTGTTTCAAATAATATACAATTATTTTTGAGAATTTTTGTGTTTATAATTAGTACATACAATAATATATATCCTTATTTTTTTGCAATAATTTTGAAACACTCTGTATGTAGAAAAAATGTATGAGCTAAATTAATGTTATACAATAATAATTATTCTTTGTATCGTAAAAGTAACAATTTCAAATGTCTTGAGAATGCAAGATCTTCTATTTTTATTATAGCATGCTTACTCACAATTTAATTATCAAGCAATTTATAACAGTCTTAGTTCTTTGTAACAAAAAACTAAAAAACTATGACCTTTGGTGTTAATGTCCATATCAATATTTATCATTAAAGCACCAAAGAATAACTAGAATTGTAACCCAGAATCTAGTGTCCTTATTAAACAAAAAACAAAAGTACCGCTATCGGCCCTACTCACTAGGTCAAAGTAACAAAAAAAATTCTTTGGAATTTACAACTAATAAAAATTACACGTAATTACAGAAAGAAAAATGGAGCTCCAGATACACAGCATCCAAAATAATAACTTACTTAATAAGAAATAGAGTATAATAATATCAAACATATTTATGAATTCTAGGTTATGTCAATCATGAACACTCTTCATTTCTAATTTTGACGTTAACATTGCTATTTATATCATTACAATGTGTTTTAATAACTGAAACTGATGTCACATCTATATATTTCTGTTTGATGTTTTAATTTTATTTCCATTGAACCAGGGTTGCTGGTATTTTGCCCAGCCCAAAAAAACCCACCCGGGTTTTTTTGGAAAAACCCACCTAAAAAAAAACAATTAAACCCACTTCACACATTTAACAGCACTTATGATCGAACAGCACATTCAAACATCAGGGAACGACGAAATTTCTGGCATAAACACACGTCCTCGAATCGGAACGTATATCGCCGAATAACAACATAACCTCAATCGACTGCTACCAACTTAGAGAAAAGTCACTAACTCCGTGATTGCAGTCTTCAATAACCAACTTCACTGATATTGTTTTTATTTGGGTGGGTTCATTGGCTAAGTCAAATGTGGTTTTTAAATGTACATTTATTTATAATTTTTAAAACCCAATATTGCCCAAAAAAAAAACATAAAACCCAATAAAACCCAAAAAACCCAGTGGGTCGGTTATTTAAAACCCGGGTTTTTTGCAACCCTGCATTGAACATAGTTTTCACTACACCAATTGTACAGTTTTATACAGATGTAACATCAGAAGTAATTTTAAACTGTGACAAAATACCACACACCAAGAAAGCTGTCAAACAATTCTCAAGAGTAAAATTAAAAATACACTTACCAATACATAACAAGAAAACAAAAAATATCACTATATATTCAAAGTTGTAAATATCCAAAAACATTTAAAGGAAATAACTGTAAACACTGAAACGAGTCTGAAGTCGAAGCTCCCCTTTCGAACTGACTAAAGTTACTAACTTCATTACTGTGTTCATATTGATGAATCAAAGTGTACAACATTTATGCTGCGAGGCGTAACAAATGGATCACATACAAAATTACCAAGCTTCTTCGCTTCAGTGAGAAACACTAAGTGTACAGTGTTTATTTAGCGGATACTTCCTTAAATCATTAATTTTTCACATAAAAAACGGATCTTGACATATTTAACAGGTTACCGAACGTTTGAAAGACTGCTAGACCAGTTTGCATAGCAAGTAGACATGGACGAAAAGTTTTCATTAGACAACAGTTTCGGCCACTCACCTTGTTGAGCGATAACGTCATACCTTTTTTCAAAACTACAAAAATGTCTAATATAGTTTTTATAGCCGTGCACAGTTTTCAACTTCACCTTTCCTAGCAAACGGTAGAAAATCTAATACTTGATATTTCTACCATGTCCTCATTTATCAACATGTAAAATGGGTTTCTGTCTGCATTCCATTTCGCATTGTTTATTATTTAATGGAAATTTCAGGTTTTCATCAAATTGTTAATTTTGGCCCGCTTTTCACATTATCTGTCATAGTTTGATGATTTTAATTACATATTCTTAAATCTAATTTAGTAAATTAGTTAATTAAAAAATGGGGTAGATGGCTCAGTGGTATCGAGTCGGTCTGTGGATCTTGAGAACCATGGTTCGATCTCCACAGCCGACAAACAATTTTCACCAATTTATATCTACCCCTGTGGCTCCACTTCCACTAATATCTTTAGGGCCGTGATTTGACGGCTGGTATATTATATTATTATTATAAAATTAGTTTCAACATTTATTTTTATTAGTTTTTGAACACATTTTTCAATAAAAAGAATTTGAGGAAAACTGGCTACTTCTTCGATATTCTTATTATTTAATATGTTTGCATCTAAATATAAAGTATTAGAATATTAAACTATTAAGAAATGACGTTGATCACTTGAAACAAAGGCACACTTTCAATTCGTGTCCATAATTACCGTAATTTGTATTTATTGTTTTTTTCTTTTATTTTGTGTTTGCTAGTAGTGCTTTGTTAATAATTGATATAGAATAATAGTTTTAGTACTAGTTTTATTTACCGTTTAAGTGCAAATTTAAGAATATAGGTCACAGATTCTTTTAATAAGGCATTAATTAATTCTTGTAGTATAATATTAGATAATAATAGTTTCATAAATAAAATAAAATAAATATATCATCACGCCTTTTACCTATTACTGGGTGTGGCACTCTGCCTAAGCAGATTTCGATAAGTGATATATTTTTCGCGTAAAGTGCGGTTACCAGCTGTCAAATCACGATATTAGTGGAGGGGAAGCCACAGGGGTAGATTTAAATTGGTGAAAATTGTTTGTCGATACCACTGAGATAATAATTTTATTACCTTCTGTATTGTAAATATTAGTTGTATTATTTTATTTATTTATTTATTAATTCGAACAGGCAATCGCCCAAAATACAATATGTGCGTATAAGTAGTACGACTTTACATATTTCATTTCACATGTAACATAGGATACAGGTCATTTCTCAGGAGAAATCATTTAATAGCATATTTTTGGTTAAGTCTATAAATCTGGTTAACGTGGTTGAAATCAAGTCGCTGTTTACATCATTAATATTAAAATTTAAACTATTAAAGCGCCGACATATTCTTCATAAAGGAGCATGAAACCAGTAGTTTGCGGTACAATGAGGAATACTAAATATATGTTGAGCATTTCTCAGATTCCGTGACGGGATCTGCCAAGACAGTTTAGATAATAAAAACGGATTATTATTAATTTTTATTGATTTTTCAAGTACTTAGTTATTAGGTTGGTAGCAAAGTGTACTTTTGTTCCAATTTTCGTCACTTATGAGTGCATTTTTATTTAAAATCCCAATGCCTGCGTCTTTGACAAAAACGTCGAAGTTCTATTAATATCATTTTATTATGAAAAATCTAAAATTAACTTAATATAAAAATGACAAAACAAAACTTCTTTTATAAGTTGTCAAAGTTTACTAGTTAATCAGAAAAACTGATAAGAATATGTGGCTAGATTAAAGAAGTATCAATATTTATTTATTTATTTACGTTACGCTGTACAACAGGGTTTTAATCCTAATTACAGTACAGGATCCGCACTCACCGAGCCGCAGTGTGGTAGTTCATATAATTTTTAGCTTCAGTGCGATTCGAACTCGGGATCTCCGGATTCGAATTCCGTATCGCTATCCACACCACCGTACTGACGTACCAAATATGATTATCAGTTTGGATTATGTATCTATCACAAAAATTAAATAATATTTCTTTGACTTTGACTTGACAATGATAAATTCCAAGCGACAATATTACACTTATCTGACAAATTCTGACAAAACAATTCAGTTTACTGGTGTCAAAACTGCGTGGGTATTTATACCGTCTTTCTCTTTCACGCGTTTATAGCGAACACAACACAAGTTGGCAGTTCTGGTGTCAGTTGTACAACTTTCATATTCGAAATTATGAATTCAGGTTAGTTTCTGCAATAAATTTATCAAATACGAAAAAGAAATTTTGCACACAGCACATGTTAGCGAAAAATCATAATAACTATTGTTGTCTGTAATAAAACGATTTATGAATTATGCGTGCCTTTAGAAATGGTTCAAGCACGTTTAATAATACAACAACTTGCTTATTTCAAACAACGATATGTACACACACGGAAAGTAATATTCAATGATCCAAAACAACCAACAATAGCTGCACTTTTATTTCATTCATAAACCATAATTCACGCAGTCACAAAACCACAATATCAACACTAATAAATTTTATTTTTTTTAGTTAAGAAAAGAACATATTTCTTAAACCAAAATATTTTTACTTTGGCTTGGGAAGTAATTTGACCGTATTGATTTTATCATAAATTGCTTCTAGCTAAAAAAAAAAGAATTATTCCAGTTTATTACGCCACAATAATAAAAATATTTCATTTTATAAATAATTAAAAATGCTTTAAATAACAACAAAGACAAAATTAATTGTCATCCAACACTTGGTGAAACAAAGTTTAATAAAAAATATAAAATAAACACTTGGTTATGTGATTATTTTTTTTTTTTTTAAATGCTTTATAAATAAAAATTAACGAATGACGAAGTTTACTGACATTCTACCCTCAATAAAAGAATATTAATAATAATTGTTACAAATAGCAATTTCTTTTAATTGTTAACCTTTATTAAAAAATGTATTATGCTGAGGTCAGTAGCATTTCACATAATCTTTGTTATTCTTTACCAAACATTTATTACTAATTCAAAAGAAAATAATTTAAATTACGTGTCGAATTATTTTATTACCTATCCCGAAATATTTTTAATTCTTGACACACTAATTTAATTTTGCCAATTAGCACAAACAATTTAATCTTCAAAGCATTTATTAGTAGTACATATTTAAAATAAAGCTTTTAATATATGATAAAACATTTTTCTATCATGTAAAATTAATTGCAATATCAATTATTAATGATAATAATGAAAATTAATGTAAACATGAATATATATGCGTCATGGTACCTGTCAAGGTTATATTAATTATACAATAAATTAGTGTTCTGCTACAATATTTCGAAACAAATATATGGGTTATAATTTAGAATTCTGCATTTATTTCCCTAGAGGAATTTTGGCATACATCAATACGAAACACAAACGTGCTAGAAAGCTGTTATAACACTGTTGTTATTATTTCATTAATTAAAAAGGTTTCAGGCACTCCTAGGTATGAAACAAGATACCAACAAGACAACAAGAAATTTTCCATGAATACGAAAATTAAAATATGGTTTTGTAAATAAGTATAGTTGAACTCAATTAATCAAATACGATTGTAGAAAGATAATGATGACGACTTGACTATTTTATAAACTAACCAACTAATTATTTGAACGAACATGTAAACGTAAAATGTTACATTGGCAATGCTCGCTTCCTAATCATGGTGTCGAACAATTTCAAATTATAAAAAATTTAAATAATTAATAAATAAAATAAAATAAATAAATATATCATCACGCCTTTTACCCATCACTGGGTGTGGCACTCTGCCTAAGCAGATCTCGGTAAGTGATATATTTTTTTCGCGTGAAATGCGGTTACCAGCCGTCAAATCACGGCCTCTAAAGATATTAGTGGAGGAGGAGCCACAGGGGTAGATTTTTTTAATTGGTGAAAATTGTTTTGTCGGCTGTGGGGATCTAACCAGGGTTCTCAAGGTCCACAGGCCGACTCGATACCACTGAGCCACCTACCCCATAAATAATTAATTACCATACAAATTGAAATAAAATTTACCAGAAATAACTATTTTTTTTAATATTTTGGAGAAAACTTCTTGAATTATATGTATACAGGGTGTTTGAAACTCATTGCAAAAAAAATTATTTGATGTAGTGAATAAAACACAAAAAAATCTTCCGAAATTCGCAAAAATCACATACATGAAGCAAATAATTCTCCGCAGAAATAATGTCAATGTGGCGAAAATTGTTTGTCGGCTACTTATGATATTTATTTATTTATTTATGTTACGCTGTACAACAGAAATTTAATTCCAAATACAGTACAGGGTCCGCACTCACCGAGCCGCAGTGTGATAGTTTATATACCGTACTGACGGTGAAATATAATAGCTTAATTCAAATTTTACTTAGCTAAAACGGCAAATATTCTAAATACACTATATTTACCAACATTTCAGACTTAAAGCGTTAAAATTGTGACCGAAACGAGCCCACGTCTAAAAAGATTTCAAACTTATTATAACATTTTGTATTTATTTTACGTGGGACGGCGGAAGTTTATGCGTTACTAATATAAACAATCAAATCTGAAGTACATTAGTCATGTTCAGAAATACAAAAGTAACAGTCCTAAAATCGATAATTAATATCAGATCATCCGATAAAGCAAAATAAATAAGTCTGATGTAACGAATACCAGATATGACAATAAAAAGTGTCTGGTCCCCTGAATTTTGTTACTACTGCTCATGATTAATATAATGTTTTGAATTTTTTTTGTGTTTTACAACAAAACAAGTGTCTCAATAAAAATTAAGTTAAAAAATATTAAATAAAACTCTAGGCAAAGTCTCACAAATTTTGTGAGACTTTGCCTAGTTTTATTTAATATTTTTTATTATACCTAGTCTCACCAAGTACATGAATGACAATTAATTTTGTCTTTGTTGTTATATAAAAATTCAGTTGTTCAAGAAAACATTTTTAAGGTATTTTGTAAAACAGACAAAATAATTTACAATATTTATTTATTAAATGAATTAATATTAAACAAAACACAATATCCATTCAATGGAATCATAAAAAAATATAAATATATTAAATCATACATACTTATACAAAAATGTCACTCTCATTTATCTTTCTGTTATTCGTTAGTTGTTTTACAGTTATAATATTTGAACAAAAATACCAATTTACCTGCCTTTTCAACATCTAATTTATTTCTTAATTTTGCTACCCAAATTGTAAATACGAATAGTCGAGCATATAGATTAAAAAATTCGTGTTAAAACTTATAATGCACAATAATAATCGAAACAACATATTTTTAACAGGAACTTTTCATATAAATAGTTAAATACTAATAACTTTTACTCCATTTAGACAAATTTTATAATATAAAAAAATGCAAAAAAATCATGATTTTTGCCTACCTTGCTAATGCTGTCTTTTATAGGTAGGTATCCACATGCAGCTGTATTTTATTTAAATCAAAAACATAATTTATTATTGCTCTCTTGTCGTTTGTTTTAAGCAATAATTAGAATGAAAAATATTTTAAGTGAATTATAAACAAAATTTCTGTGTCCTATTTACATAAAACTGCCGGTTTTTAAGCGGTAATTTTAAATAGTTTTGACGACACACCCAGATTTTATATATTTTTTTTAACAAGCGAAAATATAATGACTACGTTTGTCGTGGCCAAATGAGTTTCAAGCGAGTCCACTACAACACTAAAAAGAAATGTGAACTAAATCCTAATAACACAACTACATAAAGTTTAATTTTAAATGAGAGAAATCTTTTTTAAGAACAAAATTATAATTAGAATGAGAAAATAAAATAATTGTAACGTAACAAAATATTTGCGCTTGTAACAAAAGTTTACTTTCGTGTACAGTGTACATAATAAAAATGTTTTAATTAAGGGAATTTTAAATATTTACTAACCGGACAACTCGGGATAAAAAACTATAATTATTACACAAAAAATTCAAATTTAAAACATGATTCATATTTTGTTTGACTTAATTTAACCTCTGTGGCTCCTCCTCAGGGTTCGTAAATATCATGATATTTATAATAAATATCACTTTTTGGATATTTATTTTTTAATTTTAGTTTTTGTACACATTTAGAAAAACTGAAAAATTAGAAAAATTTCACTTTTCCGGAGGCTATATCTCAAAAACTAAACAAGATATGGAAATGCGCTCAACGGCGTTGAATTCCCCGTGTCCGAATTAACTTATAAGCAAATTTTCATACAATTTTATGCAATTAGTTTGGTTTTTTCAGATTTTAATTCAATTTTCCCAAAAATCCTTAATCGTAGGATTATTAAAACGAAAATTTACATACATATGTACTTTGACCCACTGAATCCAGTGGTGCAATCTTCAAATGCATATGACTTCTGGGTTTCGAGAAAATGTTAAAAAACCGCTTTTTGCGATTTTTTTGGCGGAAAATAGAAAAAAAATAAAAATCGCTGAAACTATGTTTATAAGTTAACTGAAGCACGAGAAAATTAATGCCGTTGAGCGCGTTTTAATATCACATTTAGTTTTCGAGATATAGCCTCGGAAAAGTAGAAAAACTGAAAAATTCGATAAATTTAACTTTTCCGGAGGCTATATCTCAAAAACTAAACAAGATATGGAAATGCGCTCAACGGCGTTGAATTCCCCGTGTCCGAATTGACTTATAAGCAAATTTTCATACAATTTTATGCAATTTAATATTTTTAATTATTTCCTAAGGGGTACCCCTTTGGTTTTTTCAGATTTTAATTCAATTTTCCCAAAAATCCTTAATCGTTGGATTATTAAAACGAAATTTTACATACATATGTATTTTGACCCACTGAATCCAGTGGTGCAATCTTCAAATGCATATGACTTCTGGTTTTCAAGAAAATGTTAAAAAACCGCTTTTTGCGATTTTTTTGGCGGAAAATTGAAAAAAAAATAAAAATCGCTGAAACTATGTTTATAAGTTAACTGAAGCACGAGAAAATTAATGCCGTTGACCGCGTTTTCATATCACATTTAGTTTTCGAGATATAGCCTCGGAAATGTAGAAAAACTGAAAAATTCGAAAAACTTCACTTCTCCGGAGGCTATATCTCAAAAACTATTTGATATTTTTATATAATGGATATATATCATTGCAAATATATGACGATATATATTAAAATAAATATCATGATATATATCGATCGATATATATCTTCGAACCCTGCTCCTCCTCCACTAACATCTTTGGGGGCAGTGATGTAACGGCTGGTAACCGCACTTCTTGTGAAGAAATATATCACTTACCGAGATCTGCTTACGGCAGATAATATATTTATTTAATTTTTATGGCGGTTTTTTTTTGCACAAAGTGCCGGCATTAACCGAACTTGTTATGAAGTTTAACTGTGATTTTATTTTGAGCAGACAATTTTTTATTACAACTATTTTTTAATAATGAGGCATAACACTTATTTTTTTTTTAAAGGAAGCACATCGAGAAAATTATAAATGAAGTACTTTCACTCAGTTGAATATATCATTGAAATTTAGAAATTCATGCACACAAATTAGTAATTACTATATAATACATACATGATGGTATGAATACAATTTAATTAATTAGCAAAATGACCTTCTATTCACTGTATACTTTAAGCTTTCGTATGTGCAGTACATTCATTACAACTACAATATGTTATTTAATTAGTAATAACTTTAGTAACGAAACATTTCAAATCTGTTAATTTTAACATTTTCTTCGAACTAGTCCACAAATATACAGAACGGTGACCGCGACTCTGAAAACGTAGAACTTTAACATGTAAAATCATATTTTTATCATTTCCTACTTCCCTTATTATTTGAAAGCTTCAAATAAATGGCTAAAATTAATTTATTATAACAGAAAAATTCGGATGACATAATAAATTAACTTTAACCAAAAACTATAGGTATGATTACTTTTAATAATCACATAAAATAAATAAATAAATATATCATCACGCCATTTACTCATCACTGGGTGTGGCACTCTGCCTAAGCAGATCTCGGTAAGTGATATATTTTTTCGAGTGAAGTGCGGTTACCAGCCGTCAAATCACGGCCTTCAAAGATATTAGTGGAGAGGGAGCCACAGGGGTAGATTGGTGAAAATTTTTGGTTGGCTGTGGGGATCGAACCAGGGCCGACCAACAATTTTCACCAATTTAAATCTACCACATAATATAACAAAATTAGCTCTTCAAATAAATGTTGTAGAGCATAAAATTCTACATTTAAATCAATAAACAAAATTAATTTTGCATGCTTTATAACGCCAGAAATTATATTAAAAATGGGGATAGCTTTGGAAATGAACCAAAATTGTGGATGATAAATTGCAGTAAAAGAAATTATCTTTTTGTAAAAGTGTTGATGGTTGTTTTTTTGTTATTATCAATAACATTAAATGTTTTTATTGTATTATAAATTTAATACAGAATAAACTCAGAATTATCTTAAATGGATGCAACATTGACCCATATTTTCTTTGTAATAAGTAATAACTCTTTGAATTGTGTGTATTTGAATTGGCCTGTCAGGGTACGAACCCGCAAATAAATCTCTCATTTGTCTTAAACTATTACCACTATAACAGAACTTAAGAAATATATTTCTTTCACTAATTGACTAATTATCCACCATTCTTTCTTATAATTCACTTAAATTAAAGACTAACAAATAACTACTAGCAATAAATTTATGAAACAAGGAATGACAGATAAAACGGGAATCATTTGTTTCATTTGTAAGGGTATCCATATTTTAAGCTAATTTTTAACATTTTCAATTTAATAAAACATGAAAAATTAATTCAGTTTATTGCTATTAATGTAGAATTTTATGCTCTATAACATCTATTTGAAGCTTTATTCTCTTACATAATAAGGGAAGCAGAAAATTATAAAAATATGATACCTGTATACATTTTATCTTACAAAAAATATTAAAGGAAAAAATGTGAAAATAGATAATTTTTTTGAACAGTACAGTCCAAAAATAATTGTAAGGGTCATTTTTTCTCAAATTCAAATATGCTAAACAAATATTAAATTAGTAAGGGTAACCCAGCCTAATTAGTTGGTCAATACTGTAATGCCATGATATTTTGGTGCATTCAAAATTTTAATTATTAAGAAATTCTAAGCATGTAACTTATTTTATTTATTTCATCTCGAAAGAAACTAACAATAGGTTTCTTCGGTTGTGGTTACACAAGGTGTAGAATTGAAATATGTAACATAGGAAGAACAATGATATTTTTTAATATGATAATTGTTGTTTCCCTAATTAAATTACACCAAAAGTGTAAATACAAAAAATGTTTAGTATTAAAAACTGTATCTGTATGAGTATCTGCTTGATGTTTAATTGTTTTTTATGCAAGAGTAACAAGCAATCAAAATTGTAGCATTAATTAATTAAGTACATTGTTTAACCGAAATTAATAATAAATTATATTTGAACGAGTATTGTCATATTTTATTCAAAATAATAATAACAATAAACAATGATTTTGTTTCGTTCTTTCCACAGCACTGTTAATCCCAAATTTTCTTTATATATTTTTCGACATTATACGTGAAAATTACATTAGTATTTGAAATAATTAAAAATAAAAATTGAGCAAGGGTAAATGTGTGATTTATTTATATTTTTTTATTATTTCATTAAATGTATATTGTGTTTTGGTTAATATTAATTCATTTAATAAATAAATATTGAAAATTATTTTGTCTGTTTTGCAAAAAACCTTAAAAATGTTTTTTTAAACAAATGAATTTGTTTTGTTCTGTACCAGAAATATAATTAAATTGATACAAAATGCAAAAACAAAAAGATTTAAATCAAAAATTTTGTTTTCTTACAGATGACTGCGACACTGGAAAATCTATTTATTTACCCGAAAATAAAAGTAACAATATTTTTATTTAAAAGGCAAAATTTTAAATGAGAAATATAAACTTTAATAAAAATGTATATATTTATCAATCTGTTATTAAATAATTTAATTTAAAACTTACGTTCTAAAAAAAATATCAAATAAAAAACTAGTATTATCTAAATAAAAATGAATTATTACATATTGCAGTCATTAAAGTCATTAAAATTCGATATTGCATCTTTGCAAAAATGTTAAATACGGTTTCGTAACACATGCACAAGAAACACGTTCTTATTCCCTAATTTTAGAGAGAGAAACACTGCTTTTCTCCCCTAGGTAGCATGTTTCTCTCCCTAGAGACTACGATTATTAGCTGTTTGCGTCGTTTCCTAGATAAGTAGTTACGCAACCCATATTTGACATTTGTCCCGATAAGACGGTAATTTTTGTGCACTTGTTACGAAAAGTATAATATGCTTCACGGGAGGGCGCGATTTACGTCTCAGTTTGCCAACTTCACAAACGGGAATAATCGCTTGTTTCCCTCCCTTGATGTATAACATACTATAACATAATTTTCCCGAAAATAAAAGTAGCATTATTTGAACCTCATCACCAAATATGAAAATGAAAGCTGCGTTGCTCACGGCAATTTGATCTAGCAATGATTGAAACACTAATGACCTATTGTTAAATAAAAAGCTGTATAAAAACATTGCAAAAAATCAACCATGATAACATACTTAATGCCCCCTGTCGTGTCGATTAAACATATCAAATTTTTGTGTGACTGTACCTCAGTATACACACACAGGTTTATAATGTATGAAGAAGAAAGACAAAGAATGTGTAAGAATGAGAGGACAAACATAGGTGTGACTCGGACTGAACAATGCAAATTACTTAAAGCGAACCCATCGAGAAATAGTTACGTGTTCACCTGCTAACAACATGGAGAAGTCAGGGCCGGTTTCCCTATTAGGTGGCGTTAGGCCAGGCTAGGGAACCAAATGGGGTCAGAAAATAAAAAAAAATAAATACTTTTGTGACTGAAATATTTATTCTATTATTGCTATTTTATTTTTATGCATTTTGTTCTCGTCAAATACGCGAAAGAATATATCACTTAGCGAGATCTGCTTAAACAGAGTGCCACACCCAGTAATGAGTAAAAGGTGTGATGATATATTTATTTTTTTATTTATATTTGTTCTCGTGAAATACTGCCACTCTGGCTAAAAAACTATCACACTGCGGCTCGGTGAGTGCGGACCCTGTACTAATTGGAATTAAATTCCTGTTGTATAGCGTAACATAAATAAATAAATACATAAAAAATATTAAATTAACTGTACCAATGAACTCCGGTCACCGATCGTATTTTACTTGGTTATAAATAAAATGATCTTAGTTTATACCGGGTGATCAAAAAAGATTGACCCTCATGTGTATTATTATCAAAACTATCTTCCGTGGAATAAAATTAGTATTATTTACTGTGTTATATTTTTTCCCTTATTGATATTGATACATATTTTATAACAACAAAGTAAGTTAGAACTGAATTATGAAGTAATTTTTAAAACTTATTTACTGTAATTGTTGACAAGTTTATTCTCTCTCACAGGGTGGCGATTCAAGTAACATTAATAAATTCCCTGACTTTTCCCTGATTAAGTAAAAAATTCCCTGACTTCTAGAATATTGACTTATTTATGAATTTATGGTTACATTTCATATATTATATCATATATTGTAATATAATGGTTTTTTTTGTATTAAATTTATAGTAAAAGCAAAATCAATTTGTGTTTCTAAACAGGCAAAGACACAACCTTAAATAATGCATACAGAAAAAACATAGCGCGGTAGAAACGTTAGACAAAACAAAACAGTTTTCAATTAGTAAACATCCTTCGGTTATATTTTCATAGATGGCGGTTCCCACTCTTAAGAAGCAATAAAGGGTATTTGTTGCCAATAAAGGTATACTATCTATCTAATAAAGGGTATTCTGCCAATAAAATCTAAAAATAACTAAATACATTTTGAAATAAAAGTTTGTAGTTATTTTTTTTAAATTAAATTAAAAAATTTAAAGAACAAAAAACTTTTTTCCCTGACATGGAATAAAATTCCCTGACTTTTCCAGAAATATAAAATTCCCTGACTTTTCCCGGTTTTCCAGGTTAGTCGCCACCCTGTCTCAGCAATATCGCGAACAATTTCTGCAGAATTTTATTAATTTCGTGAATTACAAAATTTTTACAAGTCATATTCATAAGGTAATTGAACGTTTTAGAAACTCTGGAAATGTATGTAAATTCAAATCAACTGGGAGACACACTGTTCTCACATAAGTTAGGATATCCAAGATTGTTTAGAAACAAGTCCAAATAAATCATTAAGATTAGATTTAAATTTACCCCTTATATAAATTCACCGCACGCCAATGCCAGTCGTAGTCACTATAACAACGATGCGGCAAACAAAAATTCAGTACGAGGCGGTGCAGGTCAATCATTTTGAATCACTCTGTAGTTTCCAGGTTCAAATTCTAGCAATAAATTTGATCAACTGATAATATACTTATAATAAACAATATTATTTTTTAACCACACTTTTTATGAAACATTATTGATTTTTATAATAACAAGTACATATATACCGGGTGTGAAATTGAAATATGTAACATAAGAAATACAATGGTATTTTTTTTAATAAGATGATTATTGTTTTCCCAATTAAATTAGAACAAAAGTGTAAATAAAAAAAATGTTAAGTATTATAAACTGAATTTAATGAGTATCTACTTGTTGCTCAATTGTTTTTTATGCAAGAGTAACAAGCAAACAAAAAATGGATTTTATAAAAAAATTGTAGCTTTTATTTGACAAGTTCATTAAATAAATTAATTAAATTGCTTAACCAACATTAATAATAAATTATACTTGAACGTATACTGTCATATTTATTCAAAATAATAATAATTTGAAAAAAACACAAAATATTATTTATAAAAATGTCCAAAAATATTTTTCGTTCACAACTAAAAAATGGCGCAATCTATCGAAAAATTATTTTATTGTTTTTCACAGCACTCTCAATCCCAAATTTTCTTCATAAAAACAATTTTTCGTTCGCTTGTTACTTTTACATAAAAAACAAATGAGAAATAAATAAATATATCATCACGCCTTTTACCCATTACTGGGTGTGGCACTCTGCCTAAGCAGATTTTGGTAAGTGATATATTTTTCGCGTGAAATGCGATTACCAGCCGTCAGATCACGCCCCCCAAAGATATTAGTGGAGGGGGAGCCACAGGGGTAGATTGAAATTGGTGAAAATAAAACAAATGAGCAACAATTATATTACACTTTTGGTGTAATGTAATTAGGGAAGCAACAATTTTTTTTGTTTTTAAATTAATTGGTTAGATGTTTTGAGTGTTTACCTGCAATTGTGCGGAGACGATCTTCAGAAACAAGCGCAGTGTACACTAGCGAATGGATGAATGTTTGTTGTGTGTTGATGGATTTTGGTTGTGAGAAAAGAAAGAGTTTGTATGGAGGAAGTGTTAATGTGGTCGAATCGAGTATCGTGTGTCAGGATGAGAATGTTGACGGGTTCGTGCTACCCCATTTAATGGGATATAGCGTGATGTTATGTATGTATGTATGTACAATTATTATATTAAAAAAATATCGTTGTATTTCAATATGTAATCGAAATAATTGGAAATAGCATACGTCACAGAATATCGAATTTGTAATCATCTTTTAAGTAATTATCTAATATCAAGTTAAATTAAAATGTGGTGAAAATTGTTTTTCGGCTGTGAGAATTGAAACCCAGGTTCTCAAATCGACAGGCCAACTCGATATACCACTAAGCAAATTTGGAACAAAAACAGTAATTTATTTACATAATTTTGTTAGTACAGTAAAAATACCTATTATCTAAATAACAAATGAATTATTTGCAGGGTTCGAAGATATATATCGATCGATATATATCATGATATTTATTTTGATATATATCGTCATATTTTTGCAATGATATATATCCATTATATAAAAATATCAAATAGTTTTTGTGATATAGCCTCCGGAAAAGTGAAATTTTTCGAATTTTTCAGTTTTTCTACTTTTCCGAGGCTATATCTCGAAAACTAAATGTGATATGAAAACGCGCTCAACTAAAATACAATTGAATTAAAATCTGAAAAAACCAAAGGGGTACCCCTTAGGAAATAATTAAAAATATTAAATTGCATAAAATTGTATGAAAATATGCTTATAAGTCAATTCGGACACGGGGAATTCAACGCCGTTGAGCGCATTTCCGTATCTTGTTTAGTTTTTGAGATATAGCCTCGAGAAAAGTGAAATTTTTCGAATTTTTCAGTTTTTCTACTTTTCCGAGGCTATATCTCGAAAACTAAATGTGATATGAAAACGCGCTCAACGGCATTAATTTTCTCGTGCTTCAGTTAACTTATAAACATAGTTTCAGCGATTTTTATTTTTTTTTCAATTTTCCGCCAAAAAAATCGCAAAAAGCGGTTTTTTAACATTTTCCCGAAAACCAGAAGTCATATGCATTTGAAGATTGCACCACTGGATTCAGTGGGTCAAAATACATATGTATGTAAATTTTCGTTTTAATAATCCTACGATTAAGGATTTTAGGAAATAATTAAAAATATTAAATTGCTTAAAATTGTATGAAAATTTGCTTATAAGTCAATTCGGACACGGGGAATTCAACGCCGTTGAGCGCATTTCCATATCTTGTTTAGTTTTTGAGATATAGCCTCCGGAAAAGTGAAAATTTTTCGAATTTTTCAGTTTTTCTAAATGTGTACAAAAACTAAAATTAAAAAATAAATATCCAAAAAGTGATATTTATCTGATATATATCCTATATATCAGATATTTTGATATTTATTATAAATATCATGATATTTACGAACCCTGATTATTTGTAATGTAACAGGAAAAGTGCAAAACCGGCCCTGTAAATAGTTCGTGCATCAGGACTACAAACAGTGAGTTGTGAACTGAAGAATGAAGTCAGCTAGATTTCGTGATTTAGAAACCCAATAGATGGTAATTAGTTAATTACTACATGACCTAAATTACTTGGATATTTTTCAACAGTTACCAATGTGATTATAATTCACTTATTTTGTTAACTGTACAACATTGTTTGACTGTCCGTCGCATGAATTTAGCACGTAAAAATGCACTTGCTAATTACATACTTATCTTCTTTCACTAGTTCTATTTAATTAATTACAATTACAGCTATATTGGCTGGTTTTACTGTTTGTTCATCGTATCATCAAAACAGACACAGGAATTTAACAAAGATTCTAGAAATCCTAGCAAATTTATTTGATATATTTTTCGTTTTTATAATTGAAGCCATTAGGTAGTTATTTATAATAATACAATATGCTACGTTTATTTGTTTTAATATCTACTATAATCTATTTAAATATTAAAACATATAAAACATTTAAAATAGGAGATAATGAGTACAGATCAAGAATGAATACAGAAATACTGGAAGAACTAGAAGGTGAAGATATCACCAGGAAAATGAAACAACAAAGAAGGAGATGGTTAGGGCATGTAATGACAGCTGATGCAGAAACAACAATCTCTACAACACTAAAATGGGACCCAGGATATAGAAGAAGAGGGAGGCCACAAATTAGGAATTTATAAATGGATGAAAGAAACGAAGAACAGGAAAAAATTGAGTGAAATTTGCAAGGAAATTTTAAGAGTTTAAGGAAAAGGGCTGATCCCCCTATAATTTGGATCTAGAGAGCTTCTAAGAAGCGGCGCAACCCCTGCACGGGGTGTTAAGCCACCATATATATATATATATATATATATATATATATATATATATATATATATATATAAAACATTTATACAAAGTGTTTCAAAATTAGTACAAATAAATTAAAGAGTATATATTGTATCATGTGCTAAATACAATGCAAAAATATTTTTTCCAAAATTACACATTACTTGAAGCAAACATTTTTCGTGCCACTGTATTGATAGGTTACAGTCTTTTACAGTGATTTGACGGCTGGTACCCACACATCACGCGCATAAATATATCACTTACCGAGATCTGTTTCGAAAAAGTGCCCCACCCAGCAATGGATAAAAGGCGTGATGATATATTTATTTAAATTACTTTTGTAACTTCCCTCTCGCCAACATTTTTAGAGGGCATAATTTGACGAGTGGTTACAGCTTTTCACGTACATAAATATATCACTTACAGAGATCTGTCACGGCAAATTGCCACATCCAGGGATGGATAAAAGACGTGATAATTTAATTATTTATTTAATATAAATTGTATAAATATTTTATATGTAATCTTCAGCCTATTTTAGACTGTCTAAAATGTGTATAAATTAAGTTTTACTGTGGCGCCCCTCTGTACGTGTCGCCCACGTGCGCAAGGTTCAAATCTCACAGTTGTTTCGCTAATGTTATGCTCGCTTTCCATGCGAAAATTTCCAGCGTAATATTTTTCCAATTTCCACTTAATTTATTTTTTGATACACAAACAGGGAGTGAGAATTTGTAATTAAAGTTCAACCCACACAATAAAATTAAAAACCTAATATACATATGTATAACATCACATACCGGGTCTATACGAATTAACCTTCAAAATAGCAAAAAGAAAAACGATATTTATAACGATATTATAACAAGAATTAAATCAGTAAAAATTATTTGGGTATGTCTCCACGTCTAATTAGATATCGATCAGTCGATGACGTTCCATGCTCGTCATCGTTACGAATACGTGAAGATTTCGTCCACAGTTACATATCGACCTTTACCGACTATCAACTGAAATTGAAAATTTTCAAGAACTCAAACAAAATGTCAAATTATTCGTATTACGGTAGCTGATTTACTAGTCGTTGATATACCGAAAAACATTGTTTAGTTTTCGTAATAAAATTAATTTCAAACTTACGATTTTGGAAGCAACATAAATATTTTTTAATAGTTTAAGGTTACGTAATGACATTTTTAAATTGTTTCCTCTCTTTGTTTAAAGTTTATCTAAATTGTACATCTAAAAATATGTCACTAGACAAAAGAATTAGTGTTCGATCTTTTGTCTGAGCCGGTTCAGCGGATCTCGATCGCGGAAAAGATCCGACTCAATGGTCAAGCTTTTCGAGATTCGGTTCACTTTCTACAACTTACTAATTTTAGTCGCATTACATTAGTTAATTAATATTTATTAGTTATTGCAATTAAATTTGATACTCTCTTCCTTTCCTCATCTTTTTTTACTTCATTTTCAGTTTTTACTATACAGTGTGTAACTGCAATTGTGTTAAATGTATTTTTAAACAAGCGCAGGCGATGCTGCCTTCATTTCTTATAGATTCGTTGTTAGAGAAGTGGACGTAAGTGAAGATTTACGAAACAGGTGTACAGGAACGAATGGATGAATGTTTGTTGCGTGATGATGGATTTTGGTTGTAAGAAAAGAAAGAGTTCGTATGGAGGAAGTGTTAATGTGATCGAAACGAGTATCGTGTGTCAGGATGAGAATGTTGACGGGTTCGTACTACCCCATTTAATGGGATATAGCGTGATGTTATGTATGTATGTATGTATGTAAGTTATTTATAATAAGTTCCCTAAAAATAGAGCCTAATGGTACTATTCTGTAGTTTTTATAACGCTACAGTTCTGTAAATTTGAATAAAAGCGCATAGATTTTTATCAACAAATACATTTAATGCCATTTGACAATCAAATATGATGCGCTTTTGTTCATAAGTAGGGTTGTGCATTTGACCAGTCAAATATTTTTCGGTCAATTGACCAAGAAACATTTAATAAAAATCACAATTAAAATTGTAATTTATCTATATAGTACTGTTTACTACATCCAATATTACTAAACATGAAAAACCAACAACAACAAATAAACAAAACCACATAAAATTCAAAATAAAGTAAAAGACGTAATGAAATGAAATAATATGTATTTATTTTATTTGTAAAGTAAAGTAAGCAAATTCTCCAGAACCCAGAATACCAAACTAGATATATTCATGTAATAATAGTAAGTAGCTATTTCTATTGAACAACAGATGTCGTGGCGGTTCCATTTAGATTATTTGACCGTTTTTTTGGCCGTCAAATATTTTTAGTCAATTGACCAGTCAATTGTCCGGTCAATTGACCACGGCACAACCCTAACCATAAGTATCTACAATTTTTATTTGAAACTTTTTTCGATATTTTGTACAGTTTCAGAATTAAAATAATTACCTATATTTTTAGGAAAGCATCATTAAATTATAGCCTACTAATGAGCCAACTTTTGTCCAAATAACAAATAGATTTATGTAAAAATATAAAGTCCAGTATATGTCCGCATATTCGCGGACGAAACGCCACTAGCTGAAGTCACCCACGACAGCTAGGCGGCGGGCAAACCAACGCGCAAAAAGATTCACATCACAGCACTTCGCTCGTATATGCGACGAACTTTGCTAACGTGTGCTCTCTGTCTAATGTCTGGCGAAGCCGAGACTGCTGACTGCCGCGACGTAGTTACGTGGGCAGAGAGCCAGACTCCCAGACATGGGCGGCGAACAAGGGTTTTTGGCCTTCGTGTAGGCAGGCAATGTATTGTTTATTGTTTTGAAGAAGTATTTTCATATTAAACTGTCAAATTTACATGAAAGACTGTTTTGGATATAAATGAAAGAATTTAATTAGATCCGATTTATAATTTGTAACGGGAAATGACAGCTGAACAAAAAGTGAAAACACTTATTTTGGTCAAACTCAAAATTGCTTTCAAACACAGTTCAAATTAAAATAATGGCGAATATTTTCACTACCAGTTGTGCTTGAATGAGTTCGAAAGTTCAAATCTTCAAGTATCGATTATCATCATTCTTATTTTAAACTTGCTAACTTCAATAAATATTTCACAATTTGACTCCTTCGAATTTGTTCTATACTAAAACGTTTAGGATATTGACCTGCGTCATCAAATTATTAAAAACATAAGCAAGGAAACACAAAACTTATAAAAACGTAATGAATAATAATAATTTACTGTCGATACATATGTCATAAATAATTATTTTTCATTTGTAATAAATTTTGTTGACAAATATTAACTTCTATTATTGAGGTGCAAGTTTATGTCATATTTCTTGCTATTGATCCGTCAAATGAATATTTGTTTCAAGAAAACGCGTATTTTTAAAGATTCTTATCTAACCGTTGTTTTAAAAGACCAACTATAACAATACAATTTAAAACCGGCCACAAATTTACAATGAAAACATACGAAGTATATTACGTCATTAATTACTTAAAATTTGTTGATGACGTAAGCAAATCCTCTAAATATAAATACTTTAATTCCATTATAATCTGTATGATGTTTTGCAAATTTGTATTCCTGAATACAAAACTATGAAAAACATAATTTAAAATGCAACCAAATTTCTTATAGATTCGTTGTTAGAGAAGTGGGCGTAAGTGAAGATTTACGAAACTGGTGTACAGGAGCGAATGGATGAATGTTTGTTGCGTGTTGATGGATTTTGGTTGTGAGAAAAGAAAGAGTTTGTATGGAGGAAGTGTTAATGTGGTCGAAACGAGTATCTTGTGTCAGGATGAGAATGTTGACGGGTTCGTGCTACCCCATTTAATGGGATATAGCGTGATGTTATGTATGTATGTATGTATGTAAATTAAAAAATCTCTCCAAGTGTTAATACGTAATATATTTTTAAACCAATCAGCATTAAGGCACAACATAGATGAACTTTTAATCGAAATAAATGAAATAATAATTTGATAAATCAATTTAATTTCATACTAAAAATGTATAGTCAAAGTAAATATGTAAAAGTAGCAATCTCATTTTATGTTATAAAGTATAGTTAAAACTGGTGGGTTAGAATCAAACCAAGGACCTTTCAAATCAACTTTAGCGGACTGTTTTTAGAACTCTAATATATTTATTTTAATTTGAATATTTAGTAACATGAGTAAATACTTGAAATTACTAAGAATGAAAAACAATATGTTATGGCGACGCTCATGCTTACGTAGAACCAAGTGGATGCAATACTATACACTGCACAGTCAGGCAGTTTTACACCTTCAACTTGAATCAGAGTTTTATAAAATGTATGAACATTAAATACAAAAACAACTTGCAAAAGTAAAATAGAACGTGATACAAAGATAAATATGCTGAATAAATATTAAAATCTACGAGTACTATTTCAATAGCAGAAAATCCAATTTCAATATCCGTTATAACATGCTGTGTTAAGACCGTTTGACGCGATGCATTTTTATATTCAAAATAATGTACATAATTATGTATTAAATTTAGAACAAGCGAAAACGCTCAAAAATGCCATCAACTTATCTGCTCTTTTAACTGACCAAATTTATTCAAAAATAATAAATAAAATAAATAAATATATCATCACGCCTTTTACCCATCACTGGGTGTGGCACTCTGCCAAAATAGATCTCGGTAAGAGATATATTTTTACGCGTGAAGTGCGGTTACCAGCCGTCAAATCACGGCTTCCAAAGATATTAGTGGAGGAGGAGCTACAAAAAAATTAAAAAAATAATGATATAAAATATTAACATTTGTGTATCAGTTGAGATGACATATTGAACCGCGATTTGACGGCTGGTAACTGCAGTTCACAAGCATAAATATGAGATGTACTACAGCCGAGTGTCACTGCCAAAATGGGTGCAGGCATATTTATTTATTGTGAATTTTTTGTTGAACCGGTTCAAAAATTGAATTTTTTTAAATTATGTTTCTATATAGTTCAGAGCACGAGAAATACACTCGTTCAAACCGCATGTCAATATCTCTTTTAGTTTTTGAGTTATATCGATTTTTGACTTTTTTTAAAATTCAACTTTGAGAGCCCATAACTCGAAAACGAAAAAAGATATTGAAATGCGGTTTGAAAGAGTGTATTTCTCTTGCGCTACTTAACTTATACTGAAATTTTATCATTTTTGAAAATTTTTCAACTTTTTTTCAAAATTTTCTTTTCTCAATATTTACAAAAGTTGAAGAGATAATGAAAATCTGTGAACACCAGTGAATTCCTCGCGTGAAAATACATAGGTATGCAAATTTTTACAGCAAAATTCGCACAGATACATTTTTTATTACAAAAAAATCAAAAATGACCAAAATTCGTAAAAACGCCAAGGGGTACCCCTTAGGAAATTTCTAAAAAATGGATATTTTCGATTTTTTTTAATAAAAAATGTATCTGTGCGAATTTTGATGTAAAAATTTGCATACCTATGTATTTTCACGCGTGGAATTCACTGGTGTTTTCAGATTTTCATTATCTCTTCAACTTTTGGAAATATTGAGAAATTAAAATTTTGAAAAAAGTTGAAAAATTTTCAAAAATGATAAAATTTCGGTATAAGTTAAGTAGCGCAAGAGAAATACACTCGTTCAAACCGCATTTCAATATCTCTTTTAGTTTTCGAGATATGGGCTCTCAAAGTCGAGTTTAAAAAAAATTTAAAAATCGATATAACTCAAAAACTAAGAGATATTGAAAAGCGGTTTGAAAGAGTGAATTTCTCGTGCTCTGAACTATATAGAAACAAAATATAAAAAATTTCGATTCTTGAACCGGTTCAACCAAAAATTCACAAAAAATAAATATGCCTTCACCCATTTTGGCAGTGGCACTCTATCGTTGTATATTTCAGTAAGTAATATATATATGCTTGTGAACTGCAGTTACCAGCCGTCAAATACATGATATTATTCCTTAATATTTATATAAGTATACTAATAACTTTTACTTCATTTAGTGATATAATTTTAAAAAATCAAAAAAAAAATCAATTACTTTTTATTTATTTTTTAATTCATGATTTTTGCCAACGCAGTACCAACTTACGCAATTACTCATGTAAAAATCAACAATTTTTTCTAAAGGTTATATAATTATTCTATGCACAACTAAATTATATATAATGAGAATTTAATAATTGCGCATTTAAAATACAACAAAATGAAAACTAAAACAGAATGAAAATAATGTTGCAATACTGTGATAACCTTTTCTTGAAATATTTTAAGCATAAATTAAGCATTAACTTTGACAAACATTAAGTAAATAATTTGAACAAAACTGTATTTAATGAGATAATTGTAAATCATCTGTCATTGTAGTTAATTTCACTAATTTCGGAATACATTAACTTGAACAAGAACATCCTTAGTGAGTACTTAATTTTCTAATACATTGGTGTCGCGACTCTAAAACTCCATCACTATCCAAAGATTTAGGTGGCTCAGTGGTATCGAACCGGCCTGTGGATCTTAGGAACCCTGGTTCCATCCCCACAGCCGACAAACAATTTTCACCAAAATTAAATTTGACGGCTGGTAACCGCACTTCACGCGAAGAAATATATCACTTACCGAGATCTACTACAGCAGAGTGCCAAACCCAGTAATGATGTATGATAATATATTTATTTAATTTCAACAAAAAAGATATTTTAAATTTCGCTAAATTTTTACTAAAATTATTACTGTAAACATTACAAATAGTTAAGTGTCTTCTATTGTATAAAGAATTATTTTGATATTATTAGAAATAACAAGCATACCAGTGGTAATAAAAAAGTTTACTAAACTGCACTTAATTTTACGAATTTCAAAAAAATAATTATTGTTCCACAATCAGTAAAATACAAAATATTTGCAATTTAAATTTTATATTAAGTTCAGAAATATTCTGATTTCTCCAACAATTATATTGTAAAATTATAGTAACCGATTATTAGCATTTAATTCTAAATTCCTTGAATATGAAAAAATACCGCAACTATCAAACAAAGATTAGAGATTACTGATTACACCTAACCTTAAAGTCAAAATAAAGAGAAAAGAGAAATAAACATTAGAATTTTCTGACAAACCTTAAACGAGAAAGATAACACATCTAAACGTATTTCAAGGCTAAAATTTTCACATTCAAATAACACACAAGTACCCAGCAATGTGTAATCGCTACGCGACTCCTATTTTCAGACAATTACGGTTAGATTAGTCATAAATTCGTTGAGTGTACATTACAATGCGCATGCCAGAGCGAATATCAAATGTTTTTAGGAACATACAATACAGTACATACATCACCTGCTTATTCTGAATATGTAAGACTATTATTGAATTAATAATGATACACAGATCTGAAATGGCATTACTGTTATCTGAATTAAGGTCACTAACTGATAGTATGTCAAATTTATTTCGGACATACGTAATTGTTAAGCCTCGCTTTACATCTGTACGATAATTAATCAATTACAATTCATAAGCTTGTTTTCAATTAGCTAAACTATAAATAGGGTAGAAATAAATGCTATACCGGGTGTAGAATTCAAATATGTAACATAGGAAATTAAATAGGTTTTTTTCTTAAAATGAGAATTGGTGCTTTCCTAATTAAATTAGACCAAAAGTGTAAATACAAAAAATGTTAAGTATTAAAAACTGCATCTAATGAGTAGGGTTGTGCATTTGACCTGTCAAATATTTTTCGGTCAATTGACCGACTATTTGACCGGTCAATTGACCAAGAAATATTTAATAAAAATCACAATTAAAATTGTAATTTATTTATATAGTAATGTTTACTACATCCAATATTACTGAAAATGAAAAACCAACAACAACTAATAAACAAAACCACATCAAATTCAAAATAAAGGGGAAAATAAAGTAAAAGACGTAATGAAATGAAATAATATGTATTTATTTTATTTGTAAAGTAAAGTAAGCAAATTCTCCACAACCCAGAATACCAAACTAGATATATTCATGTAATAATAGTATGTAGCAATTTCTATTGATCAACAGATGTCGTGGCGGTTCCATTTAGATTATTTGACCGTATTTTTTGGCCGTCAAATATTTTTGGTCAATTGACCACGGCACAACCCTACTAATGAGTATCTACTTGTTGCTCATTTGTTTTTATGCAAGAGTAACAAAGAAACGAAAAATGTCTGTTATAAAGAATATTCGTACGAGAAATAGTTTTAGAGCAAATGGTTTGAAAATCGTAAAAACACCAATGAGATTTTCGACTTTTTAATTTTCCAAAAATTTGAGTCTAATATAATACAAATCAATCATTTAGAATTTAATATAAAAAATATGCGAATCTGCAGTAAGTCATAATTGCTTCATAGCAATTTTTTTGCATAAAATGCCACTAATTTAATAATTTAACATACATTAGTGACTCATCAAAATTACTCACTATGTTACATAGATATATTTATGCACTTGAGGTGCTGTTACCAGCCTTCAAATCACGGCCCCCAAAAATGTTAAATTAGGGAGGCCACAGTGGTAATTTTAATATGACTAAAATTGTTCATCAACTGTGGCAATTAAACCCGGGATCTTACCTACCCTATTTATTCATCCATCGATAAAAGCAAAATACGTTAATCGATAGTTCTCTAATGACAAAGAAATATTTTTGATTTAAAATTCAGGTTTAAAATTTGTTTAAAAAAAAAAGTTATGTGAATCAATGTCAACAATAAAGAAGTAATTTTAATTTTTTTCTAAGCCAATTATAGATGAAATAGATACATGATATAATCTTAATATATATCACGTACAATCAAATGAGTCAGTATTGTTCAGTGAGTATAATAAGCAACAAAATGTGGTTCGAATCTCATTATAAACAGATGTTTTCGACACCTAATAATAGAAAATTGTTGTAGAACAATAAACAAAACATTCGTACACCTAACAATAAAAATAAGAAAGAGGATTTCTCTTATTTGAACTTACGTTAGTGTAATGATACATTTTACGCATGATGTGTGATTGTAAATGCAAACATGTTCAGTCATACTTTATGATTTTTGTGAAATTAATTAATATCAGATATTAATGTGGAAATTTTCATCATTAGTATACAAATAAAATAATTACAATTTATATTAATCTTTTCACATTTTCATTTAAAAAGAACTAGTGCATTATATGCAAACTTTGTACTAAAAAAAAATATATACGTAAATACATTAATATTCATTAGATGGCTCAGTGGTATCGAGTCGGCCTGTGGATCTTGAGAACCCTGGTTCGATCCCCACAGCCGACAAACAATTTTCACCAATTTAAAAATCTACCCCGGTGGCTCCCTCTCCACTAATATCTTTGAGGGCCGTGATTTGACGGCTGATAACCGCACTTCACGCGACAAAATATATCACTTACCGAGATCTGCTTAGGCAGAGTTCCACACCCAGTAATGGGTAAAAGGCGTGATGATATATTTATTTATTATCATTAGAACTGCAAAAATAAAACAAAATAACATAAGTTGGAATCTAATAAGAATTGTATAGCTGCTAATAAGAAAACAAATGCTACGTCGTATTATTTGTGTTGCAGAGACCTCTCTTGACTCAAGACAAAGCAAAAGTACATGACTGCTCATATACTAAAATTGATTTAAATACAGACGATTTTCAACCTTATTGTATTATCAAATAAGACAATAAATAGCACATAGCTGTATTATTCTTTTAAAAAGCTTAATTCATAAATAAACTGAAAAGAAGTAAAACTAATAAATTCAAAAAGAACAAATATTTGTTATACCTTTCAATTTTATCAATCTAACATTATTATCCCCTCCACTAAACGAAAACAATCATAAAAAGAACAGAAATTATTTTAGGTTATTTGAAATTGGCTGAAGTGAAACTAAATTTTGCGTAAAAAAAGAATTATTCAACATAAATTAGGAAGTGAAACAATAATAAATGTTAATTATGTATTATTCTAAATATGATTTGAATTTGAATCACAAAATTTTAACATTAAAACACAGTATAGTTAGTTACAAGCAGGATTGACAAACAATCATGATTTTTTATATTTTAAAAATTATATTACAAAATGGAATAAAAGCTACCTCATTTAATTGGATATAGCGCGATGTTATGTATGTATCTAATCATGAGAAAATAATAATTCAATGACAATACTTTGAATCACTTTAAAAATAAATATATCATCACGCCTTTTGCCCATTCCGGGGTGCGGCATTCTGCAGTTCTACATTTTATTTACCTATTTATCTAAGTGAAATGCGATTACCATCCGTCAAATCACGCTCCCCTAAGATGTTAGTAGAGTGGGAACCACATGGATTGTTTTAATGAGATAAAAATTATTTGTCGGCTGTGGGAATCGAACCCAAGTTCTCAAATGCACAGGCCGCCTCGATTAATAAACATTAAAATTTAAAATAAAATATAAATATATCATCACGCCTTTTACCCATTACTGGGTGTGGCACTCTGCCTACGCAGATCTCAGTAAGTGATATATTTCTTCGCGTGAAGTTCGGTTACCAGCCGTCAAATTACACGGCCCCCAAAGATATTAGTAGAGGGGGAGCCACAGGGGTAGATGTTTATTTATTTATGTTACGCTGTACAACAGGAATTTAATCCCAATTACAGTACAGGGTCCGTACTCACCGAGCCGCAGTGTAGTAGTTAATATAATTTTTAGCTTGAGTGAGATTCAAACTCGGGATCTCCGGATTCGAATTCCGTATCGCTATCTACACCACCGTACTGACGAAATTGGTGAAAATTATTTGTCGGCTGTGGGGATCGAACCAGGGTTTTCAAGTACAGTCCATTGTGCAATTATTTTTGCGAATTTCGGAAAAATTCATTTTATGTTATAATCACTACATCTAATATTATATACCCTGTTTTTTGTAATAATTCTGAAGCACCCTGTATGTAATAATAAATTAATTTGGATGCATATTAATTTTCGGTGCATTCTTCATAACAATCGCCAATCGGTGAACGTCTGTTGCGGGTTGATCAGCGCTATCTCTTGGTACACTTTGTCCAAGTCTGTAGTAGTCACGTGACCAGCAAATTTGTCAGTAATAAAAGAAAGTATTTCAAGCACAGCAAGAGTCAATTCCTTAGAAAATTGACACGGTTTATGACTGCACGGAATTCAAATTATTTTTCACTTGTGATATCCGTATGCAGTAACATTGCTCAACTAGATTTACTGATTTTTCTTAGTGAGTAAATAAGCGAAACGAAATGTAGAATGGAATTCTGACATCCCACTGAAAGTATTTTGTTGGTAGAAACTTCATGTCATGAAAGTTACTGTGTAATAGTAATGGTGATTTTTAAATTTTGTACAAATTTCACTATAAACAATGATTTTACTTTCTGTGGATTTTTCTAGAATTTTTACTTTCTGTGCGATCCGAGCTATGAAAGTATTGGAAATGTTTAAATATTCTGATGACGGAAATTTGCAATTTAAGCTTCCTTGAAAAGAGGATATGACAGCTGTTCATTTCGACCAATACTTATTTTTCATGCTGTCAAGTAAAGGAAATCTTAAACAAAACACTAATTGTTAAAAATATAAAAACCTTTCAAATTTTAATCATACAAATTCATTCTTCGAAAGGCAATCTCTATTCTCATTTATTTTAAAAACTGATTTAGTACAAGATTTGCTGTTTCTTATTATTTTTACAAAAAGAATTATTAAAAATAAAACATAAATCAGGATTGGGAAAATCATGATTTTTTTTTATTTTTGAATTTTTTTAATATCTTTAAAATTATGTCACTAAATGGAGTAAAAGTTATTAGTATTTAACTATTTATATGTAAAATACATTTTAAAAATATGTAGTTTCGATTATTATTGCACATTAAAAGTTTTAACAAGAATTTCTTAAACTATATGCTCGAATATACGTGTTTATAACTTGGGTGAACGAGATTCGTACGCGAAATTCATTTAATAAATAAATATTGAAAAATATTTTGTCTGCTTTAAAAAAAATGTTTTTTAAACAACTGAATTTTGTTTTGTACCAGAAATATAATTAAATTAATACAAAATATTAAAATATTTACACAATATAACAAAATGATCTAGTATTGAATTTAATGTGGAATCTTCTTAAAAATTAAAATTAAAATTTTGTACTGCACATTATTTGCATATTTTGATATACAATGCAAATAAAGGATTTTTTGTTTAATTTATGAACGACAAATATGTATATAGTTTAGTTTGGGAGTTCATAGAAGGTCAGAACGTTGAATATTTGTAAAATTATTATACGCTTCACTTATAATATCCTTGAATATCATGCAATGTAAATGTTGTTTGTTTCACTTCATTTGAAAACTTCATACACATAGTTAAAAGTTAATACATAGGATGATTTTCCTATATCCTTGAAAATAGTATCTAAATATTTTTGTTTTTTTATCGAATGGCAATAATTGTATCAATAAATTTATTGTGTTTTCAGTAAAGATATTTGTGATTTTATACAGTGTTTTAAAATTATTGTAAAACGCAAAATTAATTGCACATTACTTGAAGCAAACATTTTTCTTGCCACTGAAATGATAGATTAGAGTAATAAATAATAATTTTGAAACACAATTACATTTATAAAAACAATAATGGGGTAAATAGTGTCAGATTATAGATTTGAGGAACTTGGGTTCGATTCCCACAACCGACCTCTTTGGGGGTCGTGATTTATTGCACTTCATACGAAGAAATATATCACTTACAAAAATCTGCTATGACAGAATGCCACACTCAACAATGGGTGAAAAGCGTGATGATACATTTATTAATTAATTTAATTTGAAATTACACTTTAAGACCCATGATTTGACGGCTGGTAACCGCACTTCACGCGCATAAATCATTTACAAAGATCTGCTATGGCAGACTGCCACATCCAGCAATGGATAAAAGGCGTAATGATATATTTATTTTATTTAAAATTACATTTTCAGACCAGTGATTTGATGGCCGGTAATATTATTTACAAAAACATAATTTTAATCAAACATTTTTATCTATATAAACAATAAAGTTAAGTACAATATTGTATGACTTTATTTATAAACTTCAAATAGTTAAGTGTTAAATAGATAAGATGATACTTTATCCTTGAAGATTGCAACCATAATATTTTTCATTCGTATTTTTTATCGATGAAGATAATATGATCAACTTCCGTGCATTTCCAAAACAACTAAATTAGATTTTTTTGTTATCTATATTTCCGCACCTGAACCACAATATAAAATGAAACAAGGTTAATGCGAGCAGAATGTATAGGTAACGTAGAATCTAATGCAGATATATTATATCGTGTAATCTAATTTTATTTTATATAACTTTTATAAACAGTTGAAAAAATATGTAATATAACAACATATGAATAAAATTTGTCATAAAAATTGAGTGAACTTATTAATTATTTAATTATTACGTTACATTTTGCTGCTTTGAAGCTATTGATTTTGTTACTAATACCTTTAAGGTGTATTGATATACTTTACCCTTTAACCTAAAAATGTTTTTACAAATATATTCTACATTTTTTATGTAACCTACAAAACTTTTTACAAAATTTTTCCAGTAAAATGTTGAAGTCTATTTTAAAATTTAATGAAATACAATTATGAATTTTGTTTTAATATTATACTGCGTGATAAAATCTAAAGTAATAAATATATCTCTCACTGTTATTATCAAAAAAAAATCAAAATATGTTACTGTCTCAAAAATATTTTTGTCTTTTTCCTATTTCACACATATCAGGAATGAAAAATACAAAATAAGTCAATCACAAGAATTTGTTTTTTTGGCTGTCAAACTTATATTGGTGATTAATGTTCAAAATAAATATTAGGATCATTTTTTTCTAATTTGGAACATTGACAAAATGACGGTTAGCATTTTTTAAAACTGATACTACTATCGTTGCAGTTTTCAGTCCACTGAATATTTTTATTTCTAAAAACTGTCTTAAACCTAATACTGCTTTTCAACCACAAATTTGTTATTAATTAATTAAGCAATAAATAGTAATTCGTAATTATTCTCAACACACTACATTTTCCCAACACTTCTAAATTTTACTAGATAGTTTAATTTGTAGTTTCACGTTTAAGTAATATTTATTTTATCGTTTCTATCTGAAAATAAATGGTAGAATATATTTGGCGCTTGTCCAAAATTCCGTTGAAAATAAATCTGCGATTTTAAATATTCGTTAGCGGGGAGAATATTTTGCCAATAATAATTTTATTTTGGTGTATTGTCACCTGTCCTAATTTATATAAAACACTAATTTGAACATGTCGTGCTAAGAACTTAAGCAAAAAGTTTCATTAAAAACTCTAAAAAAAATCTTTTAGATTAAATTGTGCAAGTATTTACTTTTTTTTGCTAATATTTCGTGAACTCCAGCAACATATTCGCTACAGTACCTTAGCATCACACATAAACATTGAATAATGGTTTTATTGTAACACCAAATTGATCGCTCCAAATTCTTATAAGAATACTGTTAGATTCTATCAACTAGTTCAGACCACCAAAAAAGCGTATCTTGCCAGATCCAGAGTACAGTATTTGAAAATCATCAATACTTATAACCTAACAATAACCATTTGCTTAATGCTTGCAATACAAAATTTGAATACTTTAATTGTGCATATTTTATGATGTCATCATGATTAATACGTTGTCACTTAAAAAACAGATGTTTTAATAAAAATACAAAATACTTTTGTGACAATAATAACTTGTGAGCTATTTATATCAATATTTATTTAACAGCGGTAAACTATTTTTAATTTGGCGTTGAAGAACAAATGATATTTCCTGGTATTACGTCAAAGTTTTTTTAATAAAACTTTTTCAATTTAATGTAATCGCATTGTTCGCATCTTTGGAAAAAGAACCAGAAGAACAAGACAAATAATAAAATGATTACTCACACAGCCAGACATTGCCCATCGGAGCCGCATGCATTAAGCGTGGGTCAAAATCTAAGCCTGCCAAATCTTTCTGCAACCGCGAACTATCCATCGTAAGTGCTCGTTCGGGCAGCAGGAACAAGTGGTCAATGTCATCGATTATCCCGCTTTGCTCGCTGTGGGGTTGGATCACTGTCAACATTATGCTACACGCAGATATTCTCCCATAACACAATACAAACTACGATTTCGCGAACGCCGAACGTCACACGGCGCGAATAAATGTCAACTAAACGAGGTTAGAAATTACACGCGCCCGCTACAACCGACGGCAAGAGACTGCTTTGCGCCAAGCACAAGCATACCCATGCAAACGAACAGACCAACAACATACCATGGCCACGACTATCTCTTTTCCTAGCACGTGACTTCTGAAGTGCTGAGACTACGGCCAAGTATTTTACTGATACACCAACGACAGCATTTTTGACTCTGTTTTTCCAACAGCTAAAGATGGGCACATTACATATTTAATGGCGTGTAATACACGATATATTAAAATTACTCAATGCTTCATTTCTTTCTGAACTTTATATCTATTATACGCAGTAATTTACATAATTTTTAATACAATTTGTGATTTTTTTCTAATTTTACTTGTTCAAACAATTATTTACATCATACATTAACGAAGCAATACAATGCTGCAAATTAATTACGCTAAAATACACGATATATTAAAATTACTCAATGCTTCATTTCTTTCTGAACTTTATATCTATTATACGCAGTAATTTACATAATTTTTAATACAATTTGTGATTTTTTTTCTAATTTTACTTGTTCAAACAATTATTTACATCATACATTAACGAAGCAATACAATACTGCAAATTAATTAAGCTAGACAATTGCAAAAACCTTATTCTTATAATAGCTTAAACGAATATTTTTGATACATTGTACGTATTACTTAAATTAACTATTTAACACTGATTTAGTTGTCACAATTAGAAAAGAGTAAAATAATGTGCCAATAAAATTATTTTTTATCCAATTTGTGAACATCAAATTAACTATAATTTTTTATCATATTTGTAAAATATTTTATATACGACTAACTAATAATATTATCATTATATATGCGTTTTTTGCTAAATAATGCTATATATTAATCCCGCCGGGAATAATGAGTCGGGAATAATGGTCATTATTCCCGCTCGTGAACATGGAGCATTGTTTTATTGTGCCATCGGAACTGTGTTGCCATAGAGACTCATATTTAAATTAAACATACTCGTTGCTAAGTTCACTGTTTTTAACGAATCGGAAACAAACAAAACGAAATAATCGTTGAGAAGTTGTCAAAAACGGTCTTGCAAAGTGTGTTAAATTATTGTGTTTAACTGTAATTGAAAAAATGGATAGTATTACAGAAGACAGTATATCTTCTACATCACCAGAAATAACGAAAGTCACTGATGCTACTACATATGGTTTATTACCGCAAAAGTCTAAAAATTTCTATGACAAAGCATACCAAAGTTTTATGGACTGGCGTATTAATAAAATGAAGACAAATTCGTATTCAGAAAATGTATTGTTGACATATTTTACTGAATTAGGTGAAAAATACAAATCATCTTCATTATGGTGTTTTTACTCCATTTACTCATTTCAATTAGATGTAAATTTATTAGGTAAATAGATGTAAAATTAATAGATAATAAATAATATAAAAATTGACTAATTTGTATTAAATTAGTCGTATATGTTAGTCGTATATAAAGTACAGTATACAACTCGCTATAATGGCTATTATTACCACGGATGATTGCAAACTTCATCCTCGGGAATAAGAGCATCCATTATACCGTCGTTGTATAATATACTATTAATTCTTAGTCCAATTTATGAAAATCGTCTTTTCATGGTTTGCGCACACAGAAAATTGTATTAATATAAACAATGGCATATATAACAAATGAATTTAAGAAATAATCATTCAAAATGAACTACATTGAGTGAGGGCTTAAAGATGATTTATCTTAATGCTTATCTCAATAGTCTCAGTCAAAATGTCAGTTCAAACAACATGTATTATTCTTAGTTCAATTTTGACGTTTATCTATGTAACACGAATCTTAACACAAACACAAATATTTTTACAAACTGACTGGATAGTTTACAAGCAAACTAACCTAGAAATTTTGTGAGTAAACATGAAAGTGACAATCATTTATTCACAAAATTAACCAAAAAATACTACAAAAAATCCGGAAGCAATTTGAATACGTCGCACCTTTAATGAAAAGTAGCCATAAGACCTGCAAAAAACTTTATAGATATTTTCACCTTAATTACTTTAATAAAAAATCGATTTACCAAACTCAACAAAATAATTATAATAGATATTGTTTTCAAGCACAAAAAAAATGTTAGAAAAAAGTTGAGCAGAACATAATAATGACAAATACATTTTGACAGTTACATTGACACTGCTTTTGATCACAGCGAGGTGTTACGGTCTATAAATACAATTATTCCTCTATTTTGTAAAATAACTAATCCCATTGTTACACCTAAAATGACTACTTAGGATATTTCACAAAATATCCAACTGATTCACAACTGTAAAAATTCATTCTCAAAACAAAATTAGTGTTAGTTTTATGTTTTACTTTTTATGTCATTTTGGAGTAGTATTCACAAATTATGTTTTAGTTACAGTTTTAATTAGTAGTGACACCTATAGACAAATGAAAAAAATAAATATATGGAGATCAGTAACAGAAATCGTGATCCAAATGAGATATTTAATTTTAAAATTAAATTTTTATGACAGAAAAATTCGGATGACGCCTGGATTCGAACCAGGGATCCTCCGCTAGCCGGGCAGAGATGCTAACCGCTACACCACGTCACCTGTGTCCGACGTATGGCATCAACCGAATTCTTCATAGTGTCTAACGTGGCATCGATCCCAAAGACTCCTATATCTATGATAGGCATTGACAACGGGTTTCGTCTACAGCGACACAGTTCTGATTTATAGGGAATCATTCCACGAACTAATTTTTATTATATTTAATCCCAATCTTCTTTTATTTTTCTTGTCATTGCATAATTTTATTTATAAAACTACAGTTAACAATTTCTTATTATTAATAACTCTGCAAACTATTTTAAATAAAAAACACAGTTCACAATTTTAAAGGATAATTATATATCGCTATATCATTCTAAATTTCTTTCTATTGGTCTATTTCCAAGTATAAAACATAAGTTTTGGAAGCTTTTGTGTTAAAACCAAAACTAAATACTGAATAAGGTTGTTAAAACAAAAAACGGAAAATATAAAACTAACACTAATTTTGATTTGTGAATGAATCTTATTTTATTAGAGTGTAGAAAGTCGGATACTTTTAGAAAAAAATCGCTTCCAAAAATCTTAAGCCGTTTTAAAATATATGAACGAAATAGATGTCTCTGATAACAATTATTAGTATCAAAATAGGCAAATATTTAGTAAATTAAATAAAAGAAATAAGTTTAAATCAGCAGATAAAAGAAACTAAATAATAATTGAAACAATCAGACGGGAAAATAAGTAATGCCCGCATCTTTTCTTATTACAGATTATATAATATGTACAACCCTTAATTAGTGTTTAACATAATATTTTATAGTATTATGGTAAAAATATTACTGTTGCTTTTCATTATAAAACAGCATTATTATTATAATTACCTGGATAGTAATTATAAGAATAATAACCATTAGTTAGGAAACAAACAATAAAGAAATTATGCAAAATAAGAAAATCTTTTGATCAGTAGAGTACATATTTCATGCTAAAATCCAACAATAGTTAGAAATAGTTGTAATAGCATGATAGTACGAAACGGCAATTATTCTATTACATTTATAGCGTTAAAATAAAAAATAACCTTTCACTATAGAACCAAGCAGGTATTTGTATCTTTGTCTTATATTGTTAATTGGTCACACCTCATTTTCAGGTATTCAGCCAAGCAATGCATTACCACTAAATGTTCTAAATAGAAAACAAAGCTAACCTCATTTACAATGAATTCCATTAATTTTTATTCAAAAATGAGCAATTAAACAATAAAATTACATTAAAATACAATCTTTCTTTGCGGTAAAGATGCTTAAATCGGTCAGTCTGACAATTAATTATTTTTAACAACATCAATTTTATATCATAGTCTCACGAAATAATATTGTAATGTATAATTTTACATGTTTTGTATGTAATTATCATATATTTAACTTCTCGCAATTTATTTTTGCAAGAAATAGTCTCATCAATTAGATATCGTTTAACATAAAATTAACTTTACAGTTAGATACTTTTAAGAATACGAGACATTTTGAAACAACCCAACAAAATTTATGTAATAATTTCATCTATTCTCACCTAAGAAATCAGAGCGTCATGATACGAAATAACATACACTGCTTAAAATTGTACAGGAATATTTTAAAAATTAAATGTAAAATGTATACTATAAATCATATTCAAATATTTGCAAGAATACTTAAGGTATTATTTCTCATAGAAATATTATAATATATTATATAGTTTAAATTTAATGAATATATGTATTCATTTAAAATTAAGTTTAAATATTACATTAAAATTTTAAAATATCCCTATAGGCGCGGTGGCCGAGCGTGTTAAGGCACATCTCTTAACATACTGTGACGTTACCCGAACCAAGGTTCGTCAGTCAATGTGTGATTTGTCGTAAAATATAAAATTTATCACACTCTGACGCTATAAGCTAGTCACTTATACGCCTTAAATAATGTAGCATTCGACTACGAAAACCGGCAGTACGGCAGTGTAAAAACTGCGGCTCGGTGTGTCCGGTAGGCCCAGGCCCGATTTGGGCTGTAGCGCCACAGATAATGATGATGATGACAATTTTGAGCAGTGTATTTTTCCCTTGTTAAAGGTACCAGTCTTCAAATTAAGGCACCCACAAATTGTTAGTAAAAGTAAAAGTTATTTTTTGTAGTTGAAATAAATATTATAAAGTCAATATGCGAAAAATCACAATAATGTCAATAAGATTAATATTTTACGAGTTAATTGAAAATGTTACTAGTACAATACAATTCTCAGAACAATTGAAACTACTAACAACATAAAACTTGTGTCAAATCAATAACAAAACAATTTTGAAACATGGTTATTCAAATAAATATAATTTTTGATCAGAATATAATCAAAAAAACATTAAATACTTGAAATTATAAAACACAAAATATAAATACATAATTTGCGAACAAGTTTTAATTTATACAACATCAACTTCAGTTTTATTCAATAAATTTTGTGCATGTTTCAGAATAAAAATTGCATAGTATAAACCGGGCTTCGAACGTTTTGACATTAGCCACATATCTCGCAGTAATGTGAAAGTAGCCATGAATAGAAAAACGTAGTTATGATGAACACATATATAGGAAGAATGCCAATAGTCTATACAGGTAATGTACAACTGCTGAGTACATTATAACTCATTCAATTATAATAATACAGTGGTACAGTTCAAGTGACCTGGGATGAAGCTTTCCAATCTTTATTGTTAAATCATTGGTTTACTGTACGCCTTCTATATTTTAACAGTGCTGTGAACCTAACATTTTTGCAAGTACAGTCAATAAGACAAGTGACCTGAAAATTAATTTCTTATTCCGGACAATCGTAAAGTTTTATACCGATCGACATTGCTTCTATATTTGTGGGGTTTATTTAAATAACACAAAATTGACACGATTTAAAGAGCAACTAAATGACTGAAGTTTGCGATTTTGCGGAATTCCTGATTCAATTTTCAAATAAAATGTAAGCTTTATATTTTACCTTACCAAATAATTGCTTGCAACTATAATTTCATAGTAACATACCTAATAATATTGTAAAACTATTTTAAAAACAATATACCAAAAGTAAAGATTTATTTTTATTGTTTTGTGTTTTTACGACAAAGATAAACTAAAATGCCTATACATTTTTGTGAACACGAATGGAAACCAAAGAATATTTCAGTCAATATTTTGTCATCCTGCTTTCTATAAATGTATAAATGGATGCAATACTTAGGGTACTGAATAAAAAATAAGTTAGTAGATACTAATAAAAAAATATTAGATTTTTATCTACCATCTATAACAAAGGTTATTGTAGTCAATGGTAGCTGTATTTTTTGCTTAAACTAAATAAGTAATAAAATCGCAAGGTGTTGGACTAACGTTAACCAAAAGTTGAGAAGTATTTAATTAACTATTTTATTTAATAAATTGTTGCCCCTTAAATTGTAATACTGTCCTCCGCCCATGGAGTTCGTGATTGGTGCAACTTATTTGCACAGAATATTCAATTACAGCATTATTTTTAACAGGTACCTGTAACGGCATTGCTAACATTACTAACTGTCCTTGTTTATCAGTTTCTTGCTAGATAACTAATAGAAATTAGATACATTTACCATTTAAATACATAAATCATTTATCGAATACAAGGATCAATAATTTCGCAGGGTAAATGCTATTTATTTTAGAGAATTTTTTAACTGAATACACTATAAAGAGGTTAAAGAAGTTTTGGTTATAATTTCACTGAGAACTAATTATCATTTTCACTAACTTCACTCGGTACACATGTTTTAAATCACGTTGTAAGGTCGTAACGGGTGAACTACCACTGAAAACTTAATTTATGATATTTTCTATATTACTCTACGCTTTCTACAATCTAAATTCAAAGTTAAAAATGTATGTAGCCATACATAATGTCCCCAACACTCGAGTTTATACAAACAAGTACCGATAACAATTTTTAAATCTATAAAGTTCAATAACAATTTTGTATTATTATATTGTTTAGTAAGCAAAAAAAATATTATTATCTAGCTAGAATTATAATGATGATCATAAAATGTCGAAATAAATGTTCCACGAAACCGGTAATGATACAAAATAAATAAAAAGATGAATCAATAACAAATAATGATATATTGGTAAATGTAGTCACACATACAGACAAAATAAAATAAAACAATATAAGTTGATGCACAAATATGGTTAAAACATAACATGATAATAATTAATAAGTAAGAAATGTCAATTGTAAATGACTCACCATTATTCATGTTTTCGGTAGACGACTGTTTTGACATGATGCCTGAAAAATAATACAAATTATTAGGATAATTTGAAAAGTAAAGCGTGTTAGAATAAATATGTAAGTTGTACAGCTGAAACCAAACATTCCCAACTGACAGCGCAAGAAAATGAGAAAAAAACTAGTGAGATATCCGGCTGTCTACATTCTCAGATCTAAATAGACGTACCCGAAGTTCAAGCAGTGTCTGAAGAATATGGAAAAAGGAATTTATCCCAAAATAACTTCAAGAAAGATGCACTACATGCTTATTCGCCCAAAGCAGAAAATGTAGATAACTAACCAATGTAACAGAAACGTGTGCACTTATTTACATATCACCCGTAACACATTGGCGTTTTATATTAAATGCCAAAATTTCATAAATTTATCTATCGCTGATAACGATGGTAAACAGCTCAGCGAATCCACTAGTTAAGCACAAATTAAAAACACCGGTAAAAATCAGAGGTATTTCCAACTAGAATGCCTGTCACTCGGTCTTTCAATTATTTGTATCGAGATTAAAAATAGATTAAAATTGTCGGCTTTTTGAAATTTCGCATAATTGGAAAGCAGAATTATCTGTCAAATGATGCGTAATTGTATCTCCCACATCTTTACGTTAAGACACGTTCTATCATCCTTGACAAGGCCACATCAAGGTAGTCATATTAAGCTAAAAAACTGCCACACTGTGCAATAAGTAAACTATTTCTACGAAAATAAATATGATAAACACGACAACTCAATTCAGCAAGCAGGTAACGTGATAATTTGCGTTACTTGTATTAATCACTCGAACTACTAATAAATAAATTTACTACAGATGGTCGTGTCTCATCGATTATGTAATAATATAGGCGTTACAACCAACTAAAAATGATATTTTATTGTTAAGGATATTTAAAAAAATCTATAGCTATACATTTAGTATAAATGAAACAGTATTTACCTGACGGTTTTATCTGCTCAGAACTTTCCTGTATATTTTCTGCCATTTTGGCACAGTCACAGCCTACTACTCACACAACACAATTCATGAATTTCACATTTTTACCACCACGTACCAGTACCATCTAGCGTGTAATCTACGTTTTAGAAAGCTACTGTAGAGGGCAATACTATACATTATAAACAATTATAGGTAACTGTTTACACAACATATAATAAGAATATGATGAGTACGTAACTATATTTAAATTTTCTTCAATTTCGTTATCTATTTACTTATTAAGAAATCATATTACAAATAATATTTTACTTTACTTAATTTCGATATATAAAAAACATTAATGTCATCATGTTTCAAAATATTTATATTTAGCGATTATACCTCTTTAATTATTTATTATAAGTAATTTTAATCTTTTACTACCAAAATTTATATTAGTCTTAATTTACTTTTAACAAAAATATTGATTATAAAATAGAATGTTTCAGAACTAATAACAGTTTTCCACATTATTTATTCCAATAATCATAATTTATTGTTTCTAGATAATAACTATAATCTTTATTGGTTTTCCTATCAAATTTGACACGAAAGAACAGCGTTTGTTTTTTCCACTGTAAATTATCACGTGATTCAAGCCGGTATAAACATGCGCAAACGTAGATAAACAAGTTGGTGCGCCTTCAAGAGTAGAGGTATATATATGCCACGAGTTTAAGTGTGAATTTGACATCGGCAAATTAGAAACTATAAAAGTAAAGAACATACTTGTCATTTTCAGTTTAAAGTAAAGATCGACACTTCAATTTTCTTCATTAAAGATGTCTGATGAAAATGGAGTGTATATTGTATCAGGATGCAGAACAGCGATAGGTATAACACTAACCTATTTTTCACCACAAATGTCTAATAATTTTCTATTTAATTAGGTTCTCTAGGAGGTGTATATAAGAACACCCCAGCCCATGTCTTGGGCAGCCTCGTTATTAAAGAAGCTTTGCATCGCGCCTGCATTAAACCTGAAGATGTTTCCGAAGTTATTATGGGCCAGGTAATAAATTGTTTTATATATTCCTTGTATCTATAAATAATACGTTTGAATATAGGTTTTGACGGGAGGTCAAGGCCCAAATCCTGCTCGATTAGCATCTCTGAAAGCTGGAGTACCTAATTCCGTTCCAGCGTTTACTATAAACATGCTATGCGGATCTGGGCTAAAGTAAGTCATTAAATTTCTCCAAATTTGGCATACATATTTTATAACTGCGTTTCTAAAATTTTCCTTTTTTCATACTTATTTGGATTAGAAAAATATTGGTATCTCGTTTTATATTCACAAAATATTTCAATAAAAAAGTTGCGCGTTGTGTTAGAATAAAACTTTTCAATGCATACATTTTATAATTCATATCGCGTATTGCATCATTATTATTCCTCAACATCATTTATTACATCAGATGTGCTATTTACTTATTAGCTTCCCAGAATTTCACACCCATAATATAACTTGCGATGTAAGTACAATTAATATTTTACGTAAATTAAATCTGATAACTATTTTTATAGGTCCGTCTATTTAGGCTATCAATCGATTAAATGCGGCGAAGCAAAAATTGTAGTTGCCGGAGGACAGGAAAATATGAGCATGTCTCCCCATAGCCACTGTTTGCGTACCAGCATAAAGTACGGACATTCTCATTTTCTTGACAGTATTCTAACTGATGCCCTTATTGACCCAAATCTACATATGCATATGGGCGACACAGGTTAACGCATGATAATAATCTTAGTTTTACATATCTTATTATATTTTTGTTATTGTAGCGGAGCATTTAGCACAAAAATATAAAGTATCGCGATTGCGTCAAGATGAATTCGCGTTTAAATCCCAGAAAAAAGCTGCAGAAGCTAAAGAATGTACTCATTTCTTTGAAGAAACAATTCCTGTGCAAACAAAAGATGGCAAGAACAGTGTTGTGATATATGGCGACGAATTTCCCAGAGATGACACTACTATGGAAGGACTTGCTAAGTTGAAGCCCGTCTTCAAAGGAGTAAGTTACAGTTGCTGTTTAATCAAGTAACAAATAATAAAAAATATATATTTATAGACCATTGAGCGTACTGTTACTCCTGGAAACTCATCTGGAATTAATGATGGAGCTGCTGCTGTTGTCATTTGCAGCGGCAATGAAGTGAAAAATCTTACTGGACCAAAAGATTGTTTCGCCAAAATTGTTGGTTTTGGCCAAACTGGTTTAGAGCCAGAAGATATGGGCTTAGGACCTATTCAAGCCATACGCAATTTAGTACGTTGAACCTATTTCTAAACAAAATAAGATATAAAAATACTTTTCTTATTTAGCTCACCAAGATTGGATGGAGTATCCTCGACGTCGACCTTTATGAAATAAACGAAGCTTTCGCTGTTCAATCAGTTCTCGTTATTCAAGAACTGAAGATTCCAGAAGATAGAATTAATGTTTGTGGCGGAGCTATCGCTCTTGGCCATCCACTCGGAGCATCGGGAACCAGGGTACTTGTTACATTACTGTATAACTTGCGTCGCTTAGATAAACAGAGAGGTGTTGCCGCCTTATGCATTGGCGGTGGAATGGGAATTGCAATTGCAGTAGAGCGTTGTTAAAACGAACCTTCACTTTTTTTGTTTGAGATGATTAGTTTTTCATAGAAATATCATTACAAAGTATTGCTAACTTCTCAACATTTTTTGCGATACCTTTAATATAAATTATTTTTGTTAGTAGTTAAAATATAACAGCAATGGTGATACTTGCTAAAGTATTTTGTATCTGATTCGAGATTCTTATGATGGAATTGTAGCTTTAATATCATTTTCTTGTGCCTTGTGATTACCATGTCAGTATAGTTTCTTTCAGTCTCGAATAGCAATTAGATACTTTAAATTTTCAAGGATATGTCATTTGAACTAGCTTATTTTAAATTTATGTTCAACGAATAATTGTTATGTTCTGTTTAATGTTACTATTATATTTTAGTTTATCATAATGTTTCACTTTATTCTGGGTAGATAAATAACTCATTTATATATACTGTACACTCAACACATGTTTTATGTAACAAAAGTCGGTGGCTATATAAAAACAAAATACATGTTTTATTTTTTTTGCATAAATGCTAAATACAATTTATGTTCAACGAATGGAAAATCTTTAGTATACTCATTTAAACGTATTTTTATATAAATAAAAAATAATACAATTAATATTTAGTTTTAATTCTGTACCTATATCCAGATATAAAAACAATTTTTAAAAGCATAGAAAATAAAATACATGACACTTTAATAAATTTATCAAGGTTGTGAAATCTTTATATATTTTTTTGAAATTATTCTTATTTGAATACAATAATTATTATTTAGAAACCAACAAATAAAAATTATATTATACTGAAGTATGGCTAAGAAAATATTGACCTTAATCTTAAAATATTCGTACTAGTTTTTACTTACCAATAATCGCATTGCATTCTAAAAAAATATATTATATCACAAAAAAATTATCTAATATTCAAACATATTAAAAAATTAACACTATCACATCACACTACATAAAACAGAAGACAACTAAAATTATATGTTAGATACTGTCGCACACAAACATAAACAACAATAATAATGATAAACCAGATTGTACGAGCACGGCAACATACTGGAATAAACTTATTATTTAACGTTATAATCAATTAAGTAAGGTTATATTTCATTAGAACACTGTAAATTATTCATATGAAAAATATATTTATTTTACTATAAATATGAAATTCGTATAAAATTTACAAAACTCAAGTATTCCTAAGTAATTATTTTAGAATTGTATTACAACACAGTGTTTTATCAAAACGACAAAATTATAAATCTTCTCTATTAACAGGAACAAAGTATGCATATTTAAATAAATAATTAGCAGCTGCATTAACAGCCCATTTTATATATTTTTTTTTATATTTAGTATCAAAAGTATACAAATAAGTCGTATTTTTAAAGTAATGTAATATGTCAAAATTATTTATTTATTAATATATAAAATACTGATACTTATCAACTACATCTAAAAATTAAAACATTTTCACATATTACATTACAGAATTATTTTTATGTCTACTTAAATATTCAAATTTTTTTTTGTTGTTATTTACAATTATACAAAGTCAGTCTTAGATTACAAATTATTTACAAGACATACTAAAATTGTTTTACTAAACTAATATCTTTTTCACAGTTATTTTAACGTTGATTTTATCAATGTATATACTACTGCAGTTGTATCACTATTATGAGATATTTTAAATGCACTTTTCATCACATTCTTTAAAGAATTATTATTAACTATCAAAATAAGTGCAAAAGATTTTTTATTTACTACTTCGCAAATTTTTTAACATTTCGAAAAAGAAACTATACTAACAAAAAAAAATTAATGTACATAATGAGAACTGCATACTTATTCAAGTATCAGTTCAAATATTAAAAATAAAAATTAAAAACTTTTCTAATTTTAAATTAATCATACAATTCAAATAAGTGCTGTAGATAAAAAATAAAATGTTTGTACCTGAAACTTGAACGACATAAATATCTTACATGAATTGTAGACTAGAATACAAAAGCGTTACAAAATTAAAACCAGTGCTAAAGGTTACATAAAAACACTCTTTCTTTGATTGTAAGATGTTATCTACAGCTGCCAATTGATGTATATATATACATATATAATTACTCTATTTACGCTTAACACTAAACATATTGTCTTTCATTGTAATTACTAAATTTCCGGAAGTATAGGAATAGTCAGGAAGTGAATCACGTAAAAAAATATGTGAAATGATAATCTGGAAAAAAGGATAAAAAGGATTTATATGGAATATAAAATATTCGCCAGTACCATTGAAACATTGTTTTTCTAAAATGTTTCTTTAGATGATGCCCGTGCAACCTAACATTTTTGTACGGCTCGCGGCACATAACTGAATATTAAAAAAAAAAAACTTAATTCAGATTATTTCTTTAAATATACAGCGTTTGTCTCAAATGTATTTTTCAAGTAGTAGTTATTTGACTTAGTTTTACACATACATATGTACAAGCGTCTAATAATGAGCTTTTATGTAATGTCTCTACCGAATAAAAGTTTTTTTCTTCTTTGTCAATAACAAAATTACAAATTTCAACATTAATTATGCAAAATATCTCGAGACCTACCACCATCTAGTAAACAATATAACCCCTGTCCATGATAGAAAATAGTGTGGGCTGCTAAGATTACACTTGTAATTAGCCTTTTCGCTTCGAGTTGCAAGTGTCTGCTTTAGAGTAAAGCAACTATGTATATAATTTTTTTTTAATGTTTGATCGAATTTTGCACATAATCTTTAAATTATGTAATAAATGCGAAACAAGCTCCACCTTTTAAGAATTAATGGCAAGTAGGTACTTACTGTTACACAATTCACTGACAACTACTTTTCATTAGTCGAATTATAAACAACGAGAACATTGAATTTGTAATTACAGTCATATCGTAACGAAATTAATATGAATTATTGCACGAAATGAAACTAAATGTTTAGGAAGTATCAACATACTCTACACGACAAAATATGTTATAAATTTTAGTTAATAATTCATATATTAATCATGAAATGATAACTGAACTGCATATAAAATGAAGCATGTTTCTAGTTAAACTATGAACTAAACTTCTTATCAAATGTTTATAAATTTTGTTAAACAACCAATAGATTAATTTTGTAATTGGAGGAAAAAGAAACTACTAAATTATTATCACGAACTTTGTTTTTAATAATGATTTTTGTATTTTAAAATACAAAACGGAATCAAAGAAAAATTTTAAAATATCAAACTTATTATTTAGAGTTTTGTATCACTTTCACTTCATCTGCATGTATATACGTTCTGAAAAAGTTCTTTTTTTTAAATAGTTTAATTTGAATTCTGGATACTGGAGAATACATTTTTGATGCACATTTTTGTCTTATTTATGTTGATTCATTGTTTTTTGTATGGGAAACAATTCATGACGTTTTAACAAATAAATAACTACAGCATATTAAATATATTATAAATTAAGATGAAATAGGAAATATGTCTCATAATTCATTTATCAAAACATCTTATTGGTTTTTAAATATTTCGCAGAATAATTTTATTTATTGATTCTTTAATGACGAAAAATGATTTGCATTATTAATCACCCAAATAAATATTGTAATTCAATTATTATCTGTAGTTATTAAATCTAATTATTATTAAGATTAACAATTACTTTTTATATTTTAAATCAACCCATTACTCTAGGATTAATTCTAGAGAATTAACGTTATTTAAGAAGTTAAAAATAGTTTACTAACTGAAGGAATGTTGTATTAAGGTCAAACTGTACACATTTTGGTAAGCAAATTTACTTTACAACCTAAAACTTTTTGAAAAAAGCACAATGAATCAACATATTACGAAAAAATATTTATAATTAAAATTGTTATGTACATATGAAATAAATAATTACTAGTACTTAAATGATAGTAATATTCATTTTGTAATGTAACTAATTAATATATAAATAAAATAAAAATGAAATCAACTTGCCTTATAATTATCAGGTTTGGGTGGTTCTGGAGCTTCTGGGGGCTTAACAGGCATGTATGGTTGCATCATTCGTAAACGAAAATTTACTGGTTGTCCTTCTTGTAGGTAAAGTCCACTGCACTTTGGTGAAGCCAGCATACTTCCACACCGTCCTTCCTTATCACAGCAGCTCTTCTTTCTGGGTGGCTCAGTAACTAGATCTTTTTTATCGGCATTGTCTTCTGGTTCTACACTTCTACAGCGCTTAGAACCTCGACTTTTTTCAGAGCCAGAATCAGAAGATTGATTACTATTATTATTTGGCTGTTGGTCTCTAGCTTCAGTCCGGTTTATCTTTTTGCCGACAGCTCTTCGAAGGTCACATTCGTCATCGTATACCATAATACTACGATCAAAGTATTTTCCATCATCGTCGAAGTAACGTAGGCTCATCGTAGGTTTATTTGGATCATAAGGACGACAAAATTCCATTGAACTTGACGATAAAGGACTACTTGAAATTTCAAAGGAGCTAGATCGTGGCAATTGATCCTCCGGATCTATATTTTTTAATGGTGTGATTCCAGATACTGATGGGGCGGGTTCGTCGCTTTTATTCAATGTTTTTCGTTGATCATTGTCAGATTCTGATAAAATTTCTACTGTTGGGTCGTGTTTCGTGTTAAGGTAAACTCGAGAATCACCCCTAGATATGGCTTGAGCATAACTACTTGTACGGTAATGCTTGCGTTTGGATTTTCGTTTCGGGGGGTTCTTTAATACGCAACTAGCATCGTAACCTTCGTCAGATGCGCTCCAACCAGTTGCTTCGACTATGATTCCTGCTTTGAAGTTTTGGCGCATGAGATTTATTTCACTATATACTTCTTCCTACAAAAAAAATATATATAAATGTAATTTAAACACGCTAACAAACACTAACCATTAAGGAATTTCTATATTTCTATACGTTACTAGATACTACAATAAATAAATATATATTTAAATTACATGTTACTTACCAACATTTTCAAATCAATGACGTGGTTTTGTAAGGTATGCCCCTCATCCAGAACAATGCTAGGGTTCAAAACTCGAAGAGCTGATCCACTACGTATGTATTCTCTTGGAGCAATAAGAGGTCTCATATTTATTATCCGAAAGACAACCACTGCAAATGGAATCATCCATTCCACACAAAGCTTTACACTGTCCCACGTATAGCCTTGCAAAACAAAATTTAAAAAAATATTAGATATACAAATTCGCAAAGAAAGACGATGATGAATATAATTTTCAAGTAAATTTAATCAAATGAGTGGAACACCCAAAATGGAATCGTATACGTAATACATTATATTATCATTTAAGAAGAATGTTATATTGCTAGATGAGATGAGGAAGCATATTGAGTATAATCGAATGAAAAGCAAATAGATAAAATTCCAGGTGAACGAATGAGAGTACATGGTTAAATTTCATTAATGATATTATAAATGTGGGTAAGGCGAAAGTGATATTTGGAAAAGGTTGATAATATATTTTAAAATTTAGTACTTACCGGAAACAAATAAAGCTTTCTCACGGTTAACGACAAAGTATACAACCGAAGCAGCAATCACACTATATTTGAACTGCAGCATTCCATCATCTAACGAGCAGAGATCAAGAAGCATGGAAGCCGTCATAAACAGGTGTGGTGAGAATTGTGGATAAATTACATCATCATCTTTAGTATTCATTCGATGAGCCATATCTCGAATTTTGTCGCCCTTAATGCTAGCTAGTTGTAAGTATAAGCACAACCATCCAGTAACAGTCATCGGATTCACATCCCAATGCAATTCCGTAAGTATGTCCATTTCTTTAGCGAGCATGTCTGCATCAGTGCAAGCACCGTCAGTTACATATGCCAGTTCGGCTAACTTTGGTGGATAGATTTCTTCAACTTTAGCGGCAATGAATAAACATGTGATCCCTAGTAACTGTAAGTGATTCTTTGGAATAATATCTGTTCTACTTAAGAAGCGATCAATGTAATCTATTGCCAAGTAATAAGTTACACGTCGGAGTTTATATACATCACACACCTAAAAAACATAATTATATAACTATAACATCAATATTTTAAACTAATAATTATTATAAAAACTAAGAATTAATGAAAAGCATGACTGATGATTGCAACTTTTAAGAGAAGATCATTTTGAAACATATGTGAGTGATGAGATTTAACGAAAGACATTCGAAAATTAAATTGTCTAGATCTACAATATTGAGATGCCACGGCCAAAGATGAGGTAACACATTTTTAAATATTAATTAGTAGAAATTAACTTACTTCCATAAGCCAGTCGAACAAAATAGCCCTCATCCTCGTATTTAAATTCGGATGTCGCCTAAAAACAGTCGGGCTTCTTTCCGTTAGGCCAATATCTTCCTTAAAACACATGAGCAACGACAACTCAGTACTATCAGACCAAGATATGCTGGGTAGAGGAATATCCCGAACACGAATCGGTTGCGGGCTGAAAGCAGCGTCCACTCGCATACAAACATTGCTGACACTGTCTTCAACTGATGATAAGCGGTTAACCGTTCCATTTTTACCGCTCGTATGCGGAGTTTGTTCTCCGACATGTGAGTCGTTTTTTGAATCGGTGTTCTTGCTAGTGCCAGAAGATTTTTTCCCAGTGGCCTTCCTGGATTTGTTCTTGCGCGGAGGAGATTTTTCGACGGCATCAGAATTGGACTGTTAAATAGAAAAAAATTAGTCGCTTTTGCTTTGCTTCATTGAAAAAATAATTTATAATAATATATATAAAAGAGAATTGATGTTTACAATATTTTCTTACATACACATATATAACATCATGCTGTATCCCATCAAATTTCACAGTTTTAACAATGAATCAGTCTTCGTAAAACATTCTTATCCTGACACACTATCATAGTTTACAAGCTCAATTATTCCTCATACTCGGAATTTTTCATCACGCAACAAACCTTCAATCTCAACCATTCATTCATTCCTATACACCTGTTTCATTAATCTTTCATTACACGTATGCTCTACATATTCAAAATAAAAATACAATTATTTAGGTTTAGTCAACTGAAGACACTTGAGCAATCTTTATTTATGAATTTATTAGTGGAATTAGAAACAGATTAAAAACAATCAATAATATCACTGTAAAAACTTATTAACTACACTGTATCGCATAATATGCTGCTTACATAACAGAAAACAAATGAAAAAACTTACCACGGGAGCGTTTTCATCTGACGATGGAACAACAGAAGGTACAGATGGAATACTGGAACTACCTTCATCATAAAGAGTAGAACCGTCAGTAGTTGAGGTCGATGGCGAAACAGCAAAAAGATAATTTTTATTAGGTCCTGTGATTTGAGCCATTCTCAAATTTTCGCCTTCTCCGCAAATAACATTAGTTGCCCAACGATGAGGAGGAACTGGGTCCAACGCCTCTCCATTTAGCTTGCGTTTCCTGATTCATAAAATTGCAATATAACAATAATTTTATTTAATGTTAAACGAAAAACTTAATATTTAAATTTAACTCTTCAGATAATTTGTACAATTTATTTCGATAATATTTAACTATGCATGATGTTATGCTGTTTCTAAAATACTAATTCAATGTGAGTAGAAGGAATTTATAAGTTTTTGCATGTATCTTTTCTTTTATAATATTCTATTTATGTATCATTATTATTTTCTAGTCCTCTAGAATGCCACTCTTATTTAATGTATCTTGTCTGTTTGTACAGACTTCAAATGACAAATTAACTTTTAAACAAATATTCTATTAAATCTTTTGTCATTTGCTGGACAATTACAAATTAACCTAATATTTAATAAAAAAAATAACCATTAAAAAATCAAAATTATTTTACGGCTCTGTTCAAAATATTAATTAATTAAATAAATATAAAAGTACTTACGTTACCGGGTCCATCATGGTAATTTCAATTCGATGGGTAACCAGATCTACAAAATAATCAAATGAATAAAAACTTTTTTCTTAATCCAAATGTCACAGCTTAATATTTCTTTTTATATGTATATAGAAGAGGTAGTAATAAAATTGAAAATAAAAATATAAGTTTAATAAAAGTAAACGCAAGTGTGGAAATATAATATGAGTATAATTTTGATCAATAAGAATTTAAAAAATAAAATAGATATATTATCACGCCTTTTTGGATGTGAGACTCCCCCATTGCATATCTGAGTGATATATTTTGCGCGTAAAATGCGATTACCAGCCGTCAAATCACGGATCCCAAAGATTTTAGTATAATTTTAATGTAGTAAAAATCAGTTTTGTCGTTTTAAAGAATCGAACTCGGGTTCAATTTTAGCAAAGCTTGATTCGCCACCCCCTGAACGCAGGCCCAAAAATTTAACATACTTTGATAAAAGAAACAAAGTTAAAAGTTCATTACGAAACATATTTACTGCTTGCAATTTTTTTTCTGCTCATCAATTTTTTTTTTATTTATTTAATTTTTAATAATTCACAATTAATATTCTTGTAATTTCAATATAGTAATCACCGGCGTACTGAAACGTTGGAAAGAAACGCGCAACTTGTTCTATATGCGCGCTGCCACCAAAAATTCGCGCATACACCATTACCTAAGTCAACTACCTGCACGACATTTCCAAAATAACAGGTGGAACAAAATTGTACATTACAAATTTATTTTTATATTCTTTAATCAGTAATTTATGTATTACTTAGGTTATCAATGAAGTATAAATTATAATAAATTTATAGAATAATCGAAATATATTAGTGCACTACTGTTTGTGTCCATGTTTTAAAGTTTTATATACGTTGTAAAATTGATGTTCTGTATGATAAAATACTACGCAATAATTATTGGGGCAAGTACCCTAAATCTAACATATGGTTAGTTATTTAAACGACAAAAGATAGCATCATGCATGCGGATGTATCAACGCGGAACGGAAATTTGAATAAAAACTACGACAATAACAACAATTTTAAATGTTTATAACAAGTACCTTTAAAATTAACTCATAAAATCCATTACTTTAACGTAAATAATAAATAAACTAGTGTGTAGCATTGACACGTAATATACAAATTTACCAGCCAAATATATAACTTATTATTATATTTAAATTAATATTTACCACATATTTGTAGGTATTTAGTATATATAATATTTTATTTAAATCATTATTGTAAATTAGGATATTTCTAAGATTACACGAAACTGCATCCCGCCAGAATGCTCACTTTGCCGCCCTAAACAATTTAGTTATTTCTTAGAAATATATCATTAAATTCTTCCCCGAACGATTAGCTCGAAATTCTACATATCTAATGCGAAATCTAGCAAATATAAATGCCAGAGGGTTAAAATTACGGTACCTTATATTTATTTTAGATATAGCCCCAAACGTCCAGACTTCAAACTTGATTGCGTGGCTCTCAAAACTTTATTGAATTTTTTTAAATAATCCACTCTATTGATAGTATTGTAATAATGTTTATTGCGTTAAGAAATAATTAAATTATTAAGTAAAAATTAAGATATCCATAAAACTAACCACGTAAAATATTTGGAGTCCGCCAAATGTGGACCTCCCAAGTAAGGTTATACCGCGCGAAAATATTTTCATGTGGCTTTATTTCCTTAAAAATGAACCCGAAAATTACAAAAACTTTAGATAATTACTTGCAGATGTACAATAATTAATTCCAGGTTGAATTGAATACAATTAAGCCGTGAATAAATAAATTGTTAATATCAATGCGAGGGAAAAAGTGGCGGGCAAACATCAGAGGTTACCACGTAGAATATTTATCCTAATACTAAATATATTTCAGTCAAACTTTAAATAATAATCAATTAAGATGTGTTAAACATATATCCATTGAATTATGAATAAATAAATTCAAATAAGCCACTAATTTAACCATATTACAAGTAGCACTTCTCGAACTAAATTCTGCCAAGTATAATACTAAAAACAAAGTATTAAACACTTACATGACTTTATTTACATAATTCGGTGACAACTACACTTAATTTCACTCAGAGTCACTATTGTTTCATTGAAAATATCAATAAATACACAAGAATTTTGAAAAATAAAGAGTACACACACTTTCTGAAAACCAACACACGACTGACTTGTGTCTATTTCACTCACACGAAGCAAAGAACGATGCTAACATAGGTTAGAGGGGGCTGTACTCTTTCTTCATTGGCTGAAATAACGCGCTCTCAGCTGGCGCTCAGCTGATCGTTATTAAAATGACTTTAGCGTATACATGAGCGTCGCTTTAAATAATTTACAGACAGATTTCAGTATTTAAGTTTATTATTTTTTGCATACTACCATTTAAAACATTTCTCTCTTTACTTAATAATATTACTCTCTTTATTGTATTTTAAAATAAACAGATGTATTAAGCTGTTATGTGTATCGGGAACAAATATCGATCCTTAGGAACTTTTAAGTATCGTATAGAAGATTTACAAAAAAGAAAAACTTGTTAGTATTTAGATACATATTGTGTAACTACTGTAAAACCAGATATTTTCATTTTTATAAGAAATGAGTTAAGTGCATAAATATATTTGAAAAATTATGAAGTATCTAATATAAATGGAGGCTAGAACAAAACAGACAAACCCATAAACAAAATCACTCAGTTTGATGTTTGCTTGCAAGGTTTTTTGTTTATTATTTGTCGTTACTAGGTCATTTATTTAATGTAATACTTCATACACAATAATTTATTTCATAATGTGTTCATTTTAGTATATGAGTTTATAAAATAAATTACAAGCAATGTAATGTTTTTGTTCATAAGTAAAGTTTAAAATTGATTACGCTTATTCAAATAATGTCATGCAAAAACCGATTATTTAATTATTTATGAGTTATTTATAACACTATTGTTCAGAATTTTAAACTTAGCTAAATTATGAGTAAATAAATATATATTTAAAACGCTCTACACCGTAATCATGCCCTACGCCTATGTCTCTGACATGTCAATGCACTTACCTACTATGTTATGTTTACCTATTGGAATGTAAAAAAAACCTTATTTCTAATATCTGTTGCTGATTTCTATAATATTACAAAAATCTAATATATATTTACTTTTGTACTAGCTGAAAATTGCAATTAAGATCATTCTTTGGCATTCATTATAATCATAACCTCCCTTTATTGTTTTGATTTGGTGGATAATCGCGCGAACATGTTTTAAATTTTTAAGATTCAAACGTGTAAAAGTAAGGTTATAACTCTAATAATATTAAACTAAATTTTGTTGATTTCATCAATAAATCTCGCAGGTGTTTTATAGAACAATTTTGAAAAATATAGATCTTAAAAGAATGTTATTAACTTAAATAAATTAATATAAATTATGTCTTCTATAAAAACTCATTCGAACATAAACGTAAATGAAACAATTATTTATTTACTGATTTCTTATTGATTGTCAAAAGGAAACTATAAAAACAACTGGTTTAAATAATTTAATATTGAAAATTCTCATAACTTTAACGTATTTATGTATGAATCGCGCGATAACAAAAACACTACAATGTATTCCGAACAGTAAAATAACCAAACATGAATATAATTAATAAATATACTTACCCCATTTCTTATCAACGTATACCGACTTTCTATCATTACAGGCATTCTGTTTGTTCTTTTTAATTGTCGATATACCTTTGTGACAATAAATTAATTTGTTACTACAAATGCGAAATAATAAACGTTTACATGTTTCTTGAGCTTCGCCTGATTGTTTTAAAAGGTGATCTTTATCGAATGTAATTCGTCTTCGGAGATTTCGTCGATCTTCACATTCCTTATCAGGTTCTTGCAAAATTTTCCTGATTACAGGATGATTCCGTTTAATTTTCATTTTGCTTTACCAGTTTGAAGTACTTAAACTGCTACAAGTAAAGATTTGCAAATTAACAATGTCTACTTATTTGTCACTATTTTAAAACATATGTAATATGATATAAATGTTTTAAACAATAATGTATGCGTATTGTAGTGAAATTGTAATATGTTTTTGCTGAAAATACACACAAAATGTAAACGCCAACAAAGTCAATTTCGTTTTACAAACAATACACAATCACTCACTGTCGCGCTGCGCTTTAGTCACCATCTAGTTGCTGCGCATGAAGTAAGAAGGACAAATATACACATATATTTTACCCGCCAAAATTAAAATTTTCAGTAAACAATACGTAAATATAAATATAATTTTTCTAAAATAATACCACAGTGTTTTCATAAAAACCATAAAGAAATTATTACAATTTATTGAATTCGATTTTTTATCAAAATTTATGTTGTTTTTACACAAAAATTATTTGATTTATTAATAGTTGCAAAATTATCGAAAAAATTACGGTATATCCAACTTCCTATAAACTACGGAATAAATTAAAAGTCAAATAAACGAAATAATTTTTATTCTAATTTAATTTTTTTGCTTATTCCATAGAAAATATCTTCATCTATGGTCATCGGTTTTTCTAGTAATATTAGACATTTTCACATTTAGTTTCTGCCGTTACAAAGCATGTATCACTAACTTTATTTATTGATTTATATTCACAATTGTATGTTCTAACAAAATAATTAAGAAAGCAGAACATTACGAAAGTAGGATTTGTACATGTTAAAGTTCTATTAACGAAATATTTGATCACGATTCTGTATGTACGTAGCAATAAATTAACATAATTATATTATTTTAGTGTAGGTACTGAAACGTACCGGAATGTGGATTTAAGAACCAGAGTTCGAATCCCGCAGCCGACAAATATTACACCACATTAAAATTATCACTGTGACTTCTCATCACAAATATTAAAACGGTGAATTTAATAAAAGTAAAGCTGACGGAGCGGATGCTGCCTCAGCGGTACTCTGGTGCGCGGTATCCAGCTGGAAAGAGAAATAACATAAGAAGTTACTCAGTGAGGAATCAACTGCCACCACACACACACACCACAATCATTCAACAGGTGATCGCTCAAAATAACACACATACAACAACACGTCACTCTGAGAGTCGTCTCAGGGACAGCGCCAACCAGAGTGACCAGAACCAGTGCTCAACACCCACCCACCGGATTGCCTAACCTGGGCACCGGGAGTGTGGATTGAAACCCACACTCCACCCGCAATCGCGAGGTGTTAGCGAATCGTTGGGCACCTCCTGAATTAACACTAAAGATGATAAGCCAGGGCACCGTTGGCACGAGGGCTAGTGGGTCGTGCTCCGTCAACCCCGCAGGGGACTTTCCTGGAGTGACCGCAGCATACACAAGGAAAGAATCACATACACATACACCACTTGACTCAACTCACCAATTCGTTCTCAAGTAATCTCCCAACCTAACACAATACGATATACAACCTATTACTAACAAATCTCACCACAAACTGGAATGAAATGCAAAGTTAATTAGCTATTTAAATGCAGTTCTTATCCAACGGCACTCGTAATCCACCTAAACGCTAGATTGAAGTAGAAAACATAATCAATTAAGAAATAAAGACCTTACGTTAAAAAGTTACGCTAACACAAATATCTTTGGGGGCCGTGATTTTACGGCTGATAACACCGCTTCACTTACGAAATATACCATTTCCAGAAATCTGCTACGACAGTGTCACACCCAGTATTATGTAAAATATGTGAAGATATATTTATTCAAATAAAAAAATAAAATTCTACGTTTGAGCTGGTTGCTGAATTCCTTACTTATATTTAAAGTTTAATTATAAACAGGAAGATTCATAGAGGATTAAATTTGAAGTTAACTTTAATTATATTACGGATTGAAATGATTGGTATCAGAGGTATTTACAAAAATAAATTTGGAGTTAATGTCATATTAGGCTGTATTTTTGCCATCCTAACACTCCGGGTTAAAAATGGAACTAAAAATGGTATTAGTAGCTAATTTCTGTTATGAATGTATCTGTAATTATTCAAAGTATCTTTCATAATATTATCAATTTTGATTTTGATGGACAGCCAAATGAAAGAAAAGTATTTTAAATAATACTGGTATTTAAAATCATTTATTTTTAAAAGTATTTAAATACTTTTTTTAAATCGTTGTTAGAGAAGTTTGTGAGTCATTTGTTTTTTTTGAGGATATGGACCGTACATCGAATGAAAGATTAATAAAACAGGTGTAGAGGAGTGGATGTGATTGAAGGTTTGTTACGTGATGAATGATTCAGTGTGTAATGAATAAATTAGCTTGTATAGAGGAAAATATGAATATGGTTGAGGGGAGAATGGTGTGTTAGGATGAAAATGTTTGACGAAGACTGATTATTGGATGTTCTGTTCATGTATCTTGGATTCGTGCAACCCCATATGAGGTGATATAGTGTGATGTTATGTATGACTACAGCTCCGTAATAATTATTGAAATACGGTATCAAATAATTATATTTCAGTTCGATATATAAATTATATTTGTTATTTTATAAAATTAACAATCATATCTCTTACAGTAATTTTAAGGCACTATTTTAATGTTAAGGACTAAACAGGAGGATACAAAATATAAATGTAGAAAACCAACTAAGTACTGAAATTTTAGATTTTTAGGTCCTATTCATACTATAAACTATTATATCACAAATAGTATACGATACTAAGTATGTGCTTCAATTTTGTACGTAATTTTATTATTCACTAATTTAAATTGCAGTTCTATAAATACTCAATAAAATATCTGACCTACAATTTAAGCCATTTTTTTAAGAACAAATTTGAAACGCATTCATCTTAGCAGCCACTGAAATTATATTTCTATACATTTTAAATATATCAGTGATCTGAAATCTAAAAAAATCACATATTTTTAGTAATAATACCAGTTATTGACGCGATTTTTTAAAACCTATATCAATAACTTGACTAGTTAAGGTATCATTTAAAAAGTTATTAATAATTTGTACTTTTAGATATTTCAATTATTACTGTGCAATCAGTATAAAGTTTTATGAATATGAACAACACTTCATACGAAAAAAAAATAATACAAAACTTTCATTCTGAAACAAACATAAGTCATGAGAAGTGATCAGTCTTTCTCAATATGAACACATTAAGAAGTGGTGTCAAACTATTAAAAATATGCAACGAACAAGTAAACTAATAAACAAACTAAGTCTATGAACCTCATTGGGAATCGTTCAACTAAAACTAAATATACGAACATAAAAAACTAGGAGTGAAATTTGTTCGTTTTTTTTTACTTCTTTGGTATGAAAATACTCTAACGCCTATGTACCTTTTTCGGGTATATTGGAATATTATCTCTGTATTTCGACAAAGTAAAATTAGTCATAGGTATTGCCAGAACATATAAGAGCAATAAAAATAATACCATCGCTTGTACAATAACATAATGAGATATTGAGCTGCCAATTTCGAGCCATGATCCAGTATTTTTAACCATGAATAAGAAATGAAGTCCCATAATATCACAGAAAACAAGCACTATGAAAAACATTTTCTTTATAGGAGCTTGAATGCAAGTAGTAACTGCTCGAAACACACAACTAACAATTAGATATGGAATAATGGTTTTAAATAAGATAAGAGATGCCATCAGGAAGGGGCTGAACACTGTTACGAAGTTACGCACCCATAATGGATCGAAAGAGTTGATACTTGCCATGTTACCCATTCCAAAAAACGCAAGAATCACATAGAACAACTGTAAAAGTTATTAAGGAAAAATATTGTTGTTAAAGTTCAAGTATAATTGTATAATAAAAGGATACGATAAAGAAGCCACGTCGAAAATCTTGAGCATGAATTTGATTCCTCTTGGTAGTTATAGACCTACGTTGTGAAATTTCATTAAATGGAATCATAGACAGCTAAAAATAAATTAATAATTAAATCAAACTTATACTATTATTTATGCATGTACTTACATTTCGGAAAATAGGACTGTATTCTGCATGTTCGATTGAGAGCCACAACATTAAGTTTATAAAAAGTACCAACAGAAATAGAGGTTCGTAGCTAACCGACAGCAAAATAAATGGGATTAACAACGCCATTGCTATGTTCATCAAGCGTGTTACAACCATATTCGAACCACAAAATGCCACTATTAGTGAAACACCTGAAATAAAAATACCTTTTATATATCAATATCTAAAAATAAATTAAAAATATAAATACCTGACAAATACCATGAAATGTACTGATTGAACCATGACAGGCCGTTTTTATTCCTGATACTTTCATCTACAGAATATAGATTAAAAACAGCGATAGCCGGCAACAAACTTTGAATTATTGCCATATACATTTGTTTTTTGTCTATAAAGAAATTATATGATGGAGAGATCGTGAAATAATTTATAAAAAGGGATCCAAAATTAGCTATAATCCATATGACAGCAGTTATAACTCTAAAAGAGAAATCATAAAGTAAATGTCACAAAAAAAATTGAAACAATCTTGTAACTTACATAAAATATAAGTTAAAGGAGCTTCCAACGACAGGCAAGAACGGAAATACTGCTAATATGAAACAAGATACACTCCAAGCAAATTTCATGAGATAGTTGACTTTGTACAAAAAGTAAGGCCAAAACGCCATGATAATGAGAGATAAGCTGAGCGTTTCTCGATAGAAAAAGCACAAAACCTGAAATTATTACATTTTCAAATTCAGTAGCAATTTAATTTTAAATTACTTACCAAAGTTTCAATGCCGAGTAAATATAAAATAGTGCCGCCAAAAACTTTGTAAGCATTCTTGGACGAAACGAAAATATTTTGAAGTCTGGGGACCCACTCGTCTACTTTTTCAAGATTGCTCCACCATATATACAGTGGAAGAGTGAAATAAATGTAATACATCATTGGTAAAGATTGAACTAAACAAAATTATTTAATTACACCTACTCTATTATTAGTTTAGTTAGTAATATATGAACATACCATATATAAGAAGACATGACATGACAATAAGAAAGATGAAAATCAAATGTAGAATTACGTAATATTCTGCTCTTCTTATATAATTATTCAAATAACCAGACACTACTACTTTTGGAATGAAAATTTGTTCTCTTGTTGGTTCAGTTAAATAAATAAGTAGAAAAACAATCCATCCCAAGTAAATCCACGCAATACAAGTCAAAAGAAGTCTTTGGTAGTAATTTTGATAATAATCTAGTCCACGAATTGCTGCATCAATCAAACTTTCACTCGCTTTCATCTAAAACATTTGAAGTTTTAAATGAATCGTAGAAAACAAATATACAATTACTTACCACGTATAAAAAGTCTCCATCTTTTAGGGAGTATTCGATAGTTGAAATTACATTTTTAAATTCCTGTTTAGATAATTCGGGGTATGGTTTATATAACAGCCATATGGAATTACTTTCAGTCCGACGACGTTTTTCATCGTATTGGGCATAAATCTGTTTAGCGTTTGTGAATATCGCATGAGCCAAATTTTCCTCTGACATGTTTAAAGTATTTACTGGCAACACACCCTTCAGAAACAAATAGATATATACAAGGATAAAATGTTACTGATAAAACTTACGATTGAATTAACAGGAATGGGAATTCCAATAAGAGTCGAAATTAGTGGGGCAATATCTGCCTGAGTAATTTCAATCGGCTGTTTATTCGAACGAATTCCTGCACCCCAAGCAATAAACGGAGTTTCTGTTTCAAATGCACTACCGGCTCCATGAGAACCCCAATTAGTCATTCCATGATCCGCAGTGAATAAAAAAGCTGAATTCGCATCGTTGTAAAAGTAGTTCACAATTTCTTCAATACGTTTAATTCCGTAATCTACAGCTTTAATATTTTCCATATGTTCCCTAAAAACAATTAAATAATAGCTAAAGATATTAACTGTACCACGCTACGTAAAGGTAAAGCAGTAATGAAAGAAGGAACAAATACTGACTGAAGACAGACATTTCAGATGATATGGACAGAAGAAGAAACGATACATCTAAGATAAAAACAAGGGAAATCGCAATGAACAAGAACTTGAAATGATGTAGTCTCAAAAAAGAAGTGGATGAAAAAAGGAACATAAAATAAATCACAACTAAATCAGACCTTTCAGTTTCCGATTTAGAAAATAAAATAAAAGAATAATGCCATAATATAACAAATTTTAAATAATGTAATGTCACCAACACAAATTACTATTAATATTTATAATTAAGACCCAAAAAGAAGTTAATTTAGGCAACTAATGAATAAATTTATACAGAATTAAATGTAATTTGCGTCGATTATAAAAAAAAATATTGTACGTACTTTGATTGTGGTTTATGCGTATGACCAGCAGTATCCAGTCCAAGCAGATGCAAGAAAAATATAATTTTTTCTGAACGCATCAACTTGAATTGTTCATCATCTTCGCGTTTAAAGAATTCTGCTACTTTGTCAAATACCCATTCATCCAGTAAAGTTGTGGATATTTTTCCTGAGAAATCTTCTTCTGCGGAACTGTATGTAAATCCGTGAAAGTTCTTCGCTGTAATAATATATAATTAATATAAATATTTATCCAAATCTGAAAATTATTATTTCATACATTTTTTAAACATTGGGACAATATCTGGACTACCCCAAGCCCAAGTATGAAAACTTTCATTAAATACTGAATCGAATTCAACTGGATTTTCTTTCCAGCCTTTAGCAATTGCACTGGGATCCTCATAAATTCCTGCAATTAAAGCAACGTGTCCAGGTCGAGATTCCGTGGGAACTCTGGTATGAGAAATGCCCCAAGAACTTTCCGAAGAGATAATTTTTGAACTATAACATAATGTCATAAGTAACAGTTATTTCACAAATATGAATTGAATTACCGTAGATATGGTGCTATGGTTTGCATATCGTTTAAATTCGACATATTTGTCCCATATAAAGATTCGGCTCGCAATCCATCCGCAACAATCAAAAATAACCTCTTAGCCGGTGGACTTTTGTCGTTCTTCTGAGGTTGCATACCACTTATAATGGGACTTTTAAAATATACATCAAATATAGCGCCCATAAAAATTAAATGAATAAAAATGCCACTAATAATTAACTTCATTTTTACAAATGAAATTTACTTTCGGAGGCAAATCAAACCGTCAGAGATAATTGAACCACGAACACTTGTGGATGACTACAATATATGCGTGATATCAGCAATACCCTAACCAACATCAACTATAGCCCTACCATTCAAATATATTGCTGACTGTCATTGACAGTTGCCACCGCAATTAGGATATTCAACTACTAAGAGATGGCGTTGATCACGATGTGTCAAATATGAGACAAAAGTACACTTTAAGTTGGTCTCCATAAACTTATTCTTGGTTAGTAGCAAACTGTACCTTTATCGTAGTGCCAATTTTCGCATCTATAAGAGCATTCTTATATGAAAATCCCACTATTAAGAGATTTACTATATTAATAAATAATAATGATTACTACAATAAACAATTACCTGAAAAGTGATACATTAAATCATTTAGAAATATGAGACGTTTATACCCAGCAATTGATTCAAGGAACACTGTAGATCCATAGCGAAGTGACGTCACCAATATTTATTATGTATTATTAAAAATACACACATTTTTGGATAACCAGTAATTTATTAAATTATAATTTTGATAACATTATAATGAAGTATAAAAGTATAAACTAAAATTTTTAGTAACACATTTACTATCTATAATTTTTTATTGAATATTATTGTTATTAAATGTATGCATCAGTACATAATAATTAAGAATTTAAAAACAAACCCGTATGTATGACTAAATATAAACTTTAAATATACAATATAATATTAGGTATTTAGTGATGTTAATAAATAGATCATTCTAATAATTTAACAAATTTGGAATAAGTATAAATCTATATTGTTTTATAGATAGTTAAATGTGATACAGATACGGATATGTACACTATAAATTATTTAGTTTTTATTATTGTTTGCAATCACTGAAGTTTTTAAAAATATATTGTTACAAATCATCGTTAAAATATTGGTTTATAAATGCTCTTTGATATTTATGCCATGTTTGGCTGTTGAAAAAGCCAACCATTAAGAGAAGTAAAGTATACAAAATCAACATAATCATCATTTTATTTTTTCGTAACCACGGTTGTAAAATTCCTGGTTTTTTAATAATCTCCCTGTAAGGTTTGGGATCGCCAGATTGTTTGAAAACTAACAAATATCGAATCCGGACTAAGTCACTGTTAAGTACGACGTAATATTTATCAGGAACGGTTCCACCAATGCTTCCTACATTTACACATCGATTTTTATGTGAAATATCTAAAAAAAATAATAATGCGAAATAGACAACAAAATTTAATTTAAAGAATTAAAAAATGTAAAAAAAAAACTAATTTACCTTGACATTTAACTTTTTCTGTATCATTTATTATTTCGCACAAGGCAACTATGCTATACACAGATCCAAACATGCTTTTCTCCCAAGCAGTTCCACTTGGTGAATATGTTAAGCTAAGCATTAACTCACTAGTTAGGTAAATGCCAGCACCGAATAAAGTTTCCTTAAAAATGGTTTAGTTAATCATTTTAATACTAACCGTAACCCAATAAATTACAAGATACAATATTTTAGGGGCATTTAGTACGTTAAAAATGAACATATCTGCGCAAACGAAACATTAAAAAGGCATGATGATTTAAAAGACTCATTATTAACTGAAACACAATATTCAGAGATATATGGCACGCTATATTGGTTTCTATTTAATCATTCGGAACATGCTGGTTGAATTAAACAAGTTATTAATTTATTAAGGATATCAAAAATATAATTATTTTTGACGAAATAATGTGACTACCAATAGAGGGCAAGGTCAATTCGGAATATGTATTTGAATTATGGACATGTATTTCAATTACGGATATGATTTGAATTATGGATGTTTTAAAATTAAAGACGTCTTTAATTAATTAAGGACATCAAAAATTCAATTCTTGACGTCTTTCATTCATTTTGGATGGATTAATTTTTGATATCTTTAATTATTAATATCAAAAATTAATTCTCAGGCGTCTCGAATTCATTTTAAGACGGCTTTAATTCAATATCAGACGTCTGTAATTCAATTTTTGATATCAAAAATTGAATTAAAGCGCCTTAAAATGTTCTAATTTTTTATATCATTAATTGAATTAAAGACGTCTTTAATTCGACAGGAATGTCCAAAATTATTAAATAAAAACGAGTATGGTATGCCATAGAGATACGTCTAACTTGAAAAATCAGTAAATAATTACTTTAAACAAACAAAATATCTTATGTATTTTAATTAATTTTTAATAGTAAATACAAAACATTTAATGAAATCAAATTGAATTCTGAAGGAAATTGTGATATAATTACGATATGAACTCCGGAGTTCAAGTCCTGGTAGTATAATAATTTTTCTCTCTATTGTTTTAAAAATAGAAAACAAGATATATTTTGAAAAGATTTCGTGTTTTATGTACTATATGACGCTAAAATATTGTACTTATTTTTTGTCTATATTTAAAAAATATTTTACTTACTGTAGCGCTCATGTGTTGTTGAAGACCAAATTTAAGTATGGAATAAAAATTATCAAGCCTACTACCATGAAATGCATAAATGGAATCACCTCTATTTGATTTTCTTTGTTGCCACTGTTCTTCTTGATGCTTAGAATATACTACTTCAAACATATAATTTGGTGTAATACTCAGTTGCTTTTCTGATATGTGTTGTAAAATAACAGAAATATTTGGTTGGTTATTGTTTTGCAGTATTTTTAAATATGGATCTCTTTGGCTTATTAAAACCCAGTGAAGTAATCCTATCAGTTTCTTTGAATATACTTTATCTTCTATTGTTTCCGTTAACAAATGCATGTCTGGTACTAATTCTGATAATGATTTCTAAAACAATCAACTGTATTATAAATATAAAAGTCTACAGAAGAATATTGTTACCATTTTGCTAGGTTCTTTAATATATCCATTTTTCAAAAACATTGGTGGATATGGTCGTAAACATGAGTCAAATCTATACGAATTTAAAGCACTTTGAAATAAACTCCAGGTGAAATCACAGCTATGAATATCAGAAGTCAAACATTCCTTCAAATCTTTGATTTTCATGGTTGAATTATTGTTACATATTACATTATCTATAGTTTTTGAAGAAGTTTCAAATACAACATCGTCTGTTTGGCTATTTGTTATTGTGTTATGATCTTCTACATTATTTATTGGTGTATTGAGGTTATTTTCGTTACTCGGTATGTCGCTCATATTTGAGACCTACAATAACAGAATTACAAATATAAGCACTAATTTAATACTTTATATATAAATATTACCTTTAATTAAATGGCATATCTTTTTATTGTAAATAATAAAAACCAATATTAATTTACGAAAATTTTACGGACAAAAACCCATTCGCTACTAAAAAGCAACAAGGAAAATGACAACCAGAGATAAATGACAACTGATGACAGCTCTGCAGCTACAGCTGATAAAACAGTGGCTATCAACAAAAACATTCCTGAATATACCTTTTTTAAAAATATTTTTTAAATTGATTTAAAAAGGTTGTCATATTATGTTCTATTATTAAATAATCAAATGTACTATTTCTTTTATATAAATATGTTAACATATCAACAAAACAATCTGTATTATCAAAAAAAATGGTTTTATCAGTGAACAGATCTTGATAAATATTTTATAAATAACATCATTAGATGAAAGGTTGAAATGCATTTTGCGCAATAATTTTAATCTGATAATCCATTTTATCCATTCTTAATTTCAATTCTACTGTAAACAAATGATTGTTATATTTTTATAAAGTTATTCTATACTCCAGAAATGTTAATTCTAAATATTTATACATTACATTACAATAAACAGCCTATTGCCTAAGAGACATTACTAACTGCATGTTCCAATTTTAGAATTTCGAAATTTGTTTACTTTAACTTAGTTGATATCTATACCTTGCAAAATTTATACTTTGAATAATTGTATAATAATTTTAAAAAATTTCAATTTATATATGTATGTAAACTACTAATATACGAAAATTCAAAGTTGAGGGTCACTGAAATTTATGCGAAATCTATTTTTAATTATAAAACGGAATGTTTCGAATTATAGAGAGGGGATTTAATTAGGAAAAGAACTCTCTCTCTACATGTAGTTTTTGTATTTTATATTTTTAATTTACGTTTAAACGTACAAGTTTTAAGAACAAGTAGAGGTTAAAGTAAAATTTATTATTTTATTGTGTGTATAATAGAGTTTTTGCTTTTACAAATCAAATTTGAAACGCATTTTTAATTACTATTATTTTTAAAATGTACTAGTTATCAATAATATAAGATAACAGTTGTGATAAAAACTATAATAAAGCTTGTTATAGAAACATTGATATACCAGTTGCAGTGAACTCATTAAATAAGTAAAACACTTTAAATTTTGTGAAAATGAAGGATTCGACGCGTGTAAATCCTGATTTAATTAAAGAAAGAATTAAATGTACTTTCAATACTCAAGAGTTAACCTATCTTCTAGATGGAGGAGTAGAAAAAACGGAATCAAGACGAGAAAGAGGTAATTTATTTATTTGATTAATTAAAAATTGCGGGTCTAATAACTATTATAGTGTTTCCCCACATTTTTATACTTACATGAATATGCATTATAATTTTACATATTCATAATTTATTATAATGAGAATTTTATTTTTATAACAGAACAATATTTTCTCAATATCCCTGAATTAAAATCTCCAGTTCCAATAAGTTATTTGAGCCATAAAGAAAAATATGAAGATTCAATGAAAAAAGCTTGTTTTTTATTTACAAAAGTCCAGGAACTGCAACGAGAAGGAAAAGGTGGAGTGGATAATTTAAGGTAAACATGACTCAATATAGACTTTATATTTCTTTAGTTAATGACTTGCATAAATATTATTTTAAGATATATAATAGATACGTCATTGTTGTTTTTGTAATTATATGATTTCTAATTTGTTCAAAGTTCAATATGAAACTTATCTCTTTAACAGAGATTAGCACTATATTTTAACACAAATTACTTAAAATTTACAGAAACAATATATTTTATTCTCGTTAAATAACATCCATCATTTTTGTAGAGAACTACTAGGAGGCCAAGTAGGGTCAGCAATTTTGAAAGATGGAAATCCACTTACTCTTCATTATGTTATGTTTATTCCAACTTTGTTGGGACAAGCAGACTCAGACCAGTTGGGAGAATGGATGAACAGAGCATGGAATTGTGAGATTATTGGGACTTATGCTCAGGTAAAAAATAAACGATAAAAATTGTAAACAAATTAACATAACTTTTAATTATTAGACTGAATTAGGCCACGGTACTTTTATAAGAGGTCTTGAAACAACAGCAACATACGATCTTAAAACAGAAGAATTTGTTTTAAACAGTCCAACGCTCACGTCTTTCAAGTGGTGGCCCGGAGGATGTAAAAATAAAATTTTACTTTCATGTATCCTGTATCATTATATTAATTGTATTTATTTTTAGTGGCCCATACAGCAAATTATGCTGTAGTAGTAGCACAATTATATACAAAAGGGCAATGCTTTGGAATTCATCCATTTATAGTACAACTACGTGATGAAGAGACTCATATGCCTATGCCTGGAATCAAAATCGGGGAAATCGGGACGAAACTGGGAATGAATGCTACAAACAATGGATATTTAGGTTTTACCAATGTCAGGATCCCGCGAAAAAATATGCTTATGAAAAATAATCAAGTTCTACCAGTAAATAAAATACATCCATGTACAAATATATAAAACTTTTGATATTTTTGTGTTGTTTAGGATGGGACATATGTAAAATCTGTAAACAGCAAATTGACATATGGAACAATGATGTTTGTCAGAGTAGCAATTGTTCAAGACATGTGTTTTTATTTGAGAAAAGCTGTTACAATTGCTGTTCGTTACAGTGCAGTCCGGCATCAGTCTGAATTGAAGCCAAAGTATGTATATTTTTATCAAACTTGATTCTTTTTTAAATTATCAGACAGTAATTGCATCAGCAGCTCTTAGGATTTTCTACTTTTGTGATATGCACGTATGATAAATTTTTATTAGATCATTATCAAATTATCAAGTAACCTTCAATAAACAATAATGTTTATCTGAAATAAATTTTTATATCAAAGGAAACCATTCATTTCAATTAATCTGTTTTAAAAAATAAAGCTATTATTGTTTACATATTTTGAGGGCACGTAAAAGAATGATTTTTTTTCAGTCAACCAGAACCACAAATTATGGATTATGTCACACAACAACACAAATTATTCCCATTACTCGCAACTTGTTTCGCTTTCCACTTCAGCGCACAATGGATTTGGAACATGTATAACAATGTCACCGAAGAAATTGACAAGGGGCAACTTGATACTCTCCCAGAAGTAAAAACACTTACCGCAACTTTCTTCTAAATAATATAAAATACTTATCTGACCTTAATTATATAGTTGCATGCAATCGCTTGCTGTCTGAAAGCCGTATCGTCATCTGATGCAGCTATGGGAGTAGAAACTTGTAGATTATCTTGCGGTGGTCATGGATACATGGATTCCTCCAATTTGCCTGGAACATATGGTTTAGTTACTGCAGCTTGTACATATGAAGGCGAAAATACAGTTTTGTTTTTACAAACAGCCCGGTAAACAACAATTTCATTACCTAGTTGTTCAACTTTATTGCTACTTTTTTTTACAGGTATTTGATGAAAGTTTGGCAGCAGTATTTAAACGGACAACCTCTGACTTCAACAGTTCAATATTTAGCTAACTATCGCAAAAATTCTTCGAGTGCAATTTCTAAATCTGTTTTGGATATAATTGAAGCTCTTCAACAAATTGCAGCTAGGTAAATATTTATTTTTGTCAAAATCATTTACATTTATTGAATTGGCTTCTTAAATTACGAGCGAAGCGAGCCTTGGCAAAAGTACATATTATTATTATTACCTTTTTTAACCATTCTAAAATGTAGTGACTCATTCCAAATGAAAATTTGCTTCTCTATCCATTTTAATAATTGTGTTAACTTTGCAGTAAAATTGAGCTGGCCTTCAGACATATCAATGAAAGAACCAGACAAGGGGCCGCTCCAGAAGATGCATGGAACCAAACTTCTATTGAATTAGTGTCAGCTGGAGAAGTATGATTTTATAGCAATTAATTTCTGTTTAGATTAAATTTAATTTTTTATATAGGCTCACTGTCGGGCTTTCATAGTAAGAACTTTCTACGAAAAAGTTCAAGAGGCTCAAGTTTCAGAACCACTTCGTAAAATTTTGACCCAGTTAGTTGAATTGTACGCTGTTCATACTCTTTTGAGATGTTCAGGAGATTTATTGAGAGTGAGTATTTTATGATGTAACAAAATAAATCAGTCCTTAACCAATGTTTTACAGTTCACGTCTGCTTGTGGAAAAGACATCGAAATCTTGCAAATTTGGTTGGAAAATTTGTTAGGTCTTATTCGCCCTAACGCAGTCGGAATCGTGGACGGCTTTGACATTCATGACGATATTCTCGGATCTACTTTGGGAGCTTATGACGGTAGAGTTTACGAAAGGTTGTTTGAAGAGGCATCAAAAAGTCCTTTGAATGCTGAACCAGTGAACAAATCATTCCATATGTATCTGAAACCTTTCTTAAAATCTAACCTATAATGACAGTATTTATATATTGATTATTTGAAAAAAAAATATAGTAAATGATGATATATGGTTGAGTATTATATATTTTTTATACCAAGTTTTATAGCATATTGGGGTTTATTGTTATTTTATGTAACATTTTATTTTTAAATAAATTTTTTTAATTTGTTTCAAAAATTATATTACTTTTTGTTCTATTTCTTATAATTATTTGAATGAATAAATTATAGATAGATATTAATAAGTGAGGAAAGATGAATGAAAACAACACACGTAAAGACTATGTGAACAGATGTAGGAGTATTTATTTACAACAGGGCATACACATTATTCTACATACTTTTAAAATATACATTTAAAAAAATCATCTAGTGTCATAAATAACAATAAAGTTATTTACTTAGGAGATGTTGCGGTTATATGAATAAAACTCTCAACAAGTCTGAAATTTAACCATTCATTAAGACAGATAGATTTTTTAAAATTATTATCATTTCGCGATTAAATTGTAGACTCGTTTTAAATTGTCATAATTTATTATAAAATATTACGGAAATAAAATAATTATAGCTATAATATAAGAGTATACATAATAATAATATATAAATGCATTAAAAGAATATTCGGTTAGTTCCAACAGTTACAAGAATTACGAAATGAAATATAAACATATAAGATTATTGAGCTGCTCAACTGAATTGAAAATTAGTCGGAGTGCACAGCGGAATGTAAGTAACACTCACTTCTTTCTGAACGTAATAGCAATGTAAAGTTTGGAATATGTGTTTATTTTTGTTTTTCACATTGTATTCACCAATAGGGCTGCGTCACCAACTTATGACACTGTAATGTCTCGTATCGTATCCTACACGCAGTAATAAATAATTCCATTCACAATACAGCATCAATTACCTTATTTCTCTACAGTTTACAACATAGCCACAGCAACTCTCTTGTCTTACGTGAACAGAAACGATAAAATATATAAACAAATAAACGGACACGCATATTTATGTACAGTGCAGTATTGAGTAAATATATTACAAAATTATGCACAGCCCCACTAATGACGTTTTTACACGTATGTAAACATACAATGTTCAAAAATAAAATATAATATAAACCTTCAAAACCAAACTATATTTAGTTACATGATTATATATATTTAATGTTTTATCCTATAAGAATTTTGGATGTTATGGACGTAAATAGACATACATCGTAAATGACGGGAGGGTTGGCCATATATCATACACAACATTACGCACATTTACACTCGTCTCGTTCTTCGCGCTCCTCAAGAATGAAGAGAAAGAAAAGAGCTAGTTCTAGAGAAATGGATTCGGGGATTCAGATCATAAACAGATAAATGTATAGTCAGGACTTATCAAACTAGATCATCGTATCGAAGAGGTATACAGTACAGATACAGAGGCCAAGAGGTTACGATGCAGTCAAATGTCCATCCAAATCATACAAGATGGAAACACACAACAGCAAAACTGACAGTTTCAGTTTTTAGACCGTTTTTATAACACATTTTTTTCAAATTGGACGTGTTTGCATATTAGTTCATAAAATAATAAAATAATAAATAATTTCATATTTCAAATATAAAAATTGCTAGATATCGTTATTCATTATTATTTATTTAGAATAAAAAAAGTTTATATTTTACTTTTATTTATCTCAATATGTGCGTTACGGGTTCAGAAATACTCAATGATTATTACTGAATTAGGTAGTAAACAGCAGGCTTGATGATTTACCTATAGTTATGTTTACGTTACGTTACGTTACGTTATGTAATGTAATGTACGAAGTCGTTTGGAGAGAATTCAATGAAGCTTCCAGTGAAGGTTAAAAGCTGCGCTAGACAAGCATATTACCTTGTAATCTGCTTACAGTTCACACGAATCAGTTTGTTTGATCACAAGCACACGATAGCTACCACGTACCATTTATACATACAATACGTACAGTCCTTATTGGACTTCAGTTGGTCACTCACTCACACACTTGCTCACTCATACATTCTCCACACAAGTACACATCTGATCACATACACTCGCTCGCAGCATTTCGCTAACACGTATTGGTTTATTTATTTATTTTACTTTAGTTTAGTTTAGTGTTTAGTTAATGAATTTAATCAAAGCATCCAGATCATATATTATTAGGTTTGGTTCACATTTGTTGTTAAAGTTATGCTCGTTATCTGACCAGACATGATCCTGTCCTGTATTGCGGGGCAAATTCAAATATGAAAAATTTCCATGCCACAGAAATAATTGTTGTGTAAATTTTCGTCACCGTATTTAAAATTGGAAAACTTGTTATCTCGTTTTAAATATACCCAACATGTTATTACACACTAGTCTCATAACCGTAGTACTTTATTTAGGATTTGTAGATCATAATATACTATTTTCGTGTTAATTATGTCCAGTTTGTGTTGTGAACACTTTGCTTGCGAGCGGGTTTCAGGCATAAAACTCTCTCTGGTTTCCTTTGGCGTAAGAGGTGACAGTTGGTGATCTCTTCGGCTCGTCCAGTGCGTATGACCCCTCATCTTTTTTACGCATGCGATAGACGATGAACATGACCACTAGAATCGCACACAGCAATCCCACTACTGCTCCACCAATGACGGCTACATAAACATAAAACAACCCATGATCATTTCTATTTCTAATACAACACAGAACATTACATTTTACATCTAATATACTAATTTACAGAGATAAAGGATCAGGGATACAATTGTTATTATTAGGATGCAATTAGAAACTGCCTTTGATATTAAATGTGATTGTTGAGTAACTATATTCCACTTTTATTTATGAAAGAGAGCAGTACCTTACCCAAAAACCTTCTATCAAATATTAAATGAGAATTATATGATATGTAAAGCTTTTATTGAAGCGAGTATCGTATGTCAGGATGAGAATGTTTGTCGAGGACTGATATTATGATGAATCTGTTAGTGAATGTTTCTTTTAAAAACAATAGTACAAGATACTGTGATATGATGGGTAATTTTAATTTAACATTTATCTCTCCACTACTAAACCCAACAAGAAAATAACAACACAATTCAAATTGAAATGTATAATAAAGCAACATGTAACTCGAATAAAATGAAATATAAATAAGAAACTGATTAAATAAGGATATATAAGAATGATTTATCATTTCGGAATAAATTTACAATTGATGGCATTATTGGAATATAGTAATAACTCACCTGCGAGTATGCCGGGCTGCGCGAAGAATGATGTCGCTCTGTCCTCTGGTTTGGGATTCATTATGAGCACGTCGTTACTGTCGTGATTTGTTTTGGCGTTGTTTTCGCTTGTAGTGTCCACACTACCACCGTCGGTACTGGGTGGTTCCACCGGGCTTGGTGCGTTGTGAATTCGTGGCACTACTTTTTCTGTCGTGGTTCCAGATGGTACATTTAGGGGTGTTCTTGCTGTTTTAACAAATTATATCACATTACTAAACATAACAATATTCATAGTCAGTTGCATTTTCTATAGTATAGTTAATAGCACAATTACAAAAATCAGATATTGTTACATAAGAAACAATAATAATACATAATAAACATCCCACAAGTTATATGACAAGGCAGAATAAAAATTAAACTTTGTAGACTATAATACGGTTGCGTATGGTGGACATAATAGAGATATATTTTTTAAAAATAGTTTAATTTTAAGGGAGTAAAATTATTCAGGTCAAAAGTAAAAGAATGATCCACGATCAAAAATAAATAAGATAAACAACAATATAGATTTTAGAGATAGATACCTGAGGAGTATAGCTTGTATAGAATAAAAATATAGTGAAATAAAACTTACAGTCTCCACCTGAGCCATCTCCATCCTCGTCATCTGGTCCGTAGCCTGACCCACTGGACTCGAGATCACTTTTTACTTCTCTATCGGATGTTCCTCCACTACCTTCAATAGCCTCATCGTCGATGTATATGTCATCTTTGTGTACCCAATACGCGTCTCCTGTCGTACTCTGGAAGAAAAACAAAAAGTATTGTCACAACTGTCAGTCACTCTCAATTTTTTGGGGGAATCACTACCCGGTGAAGTTAATTTCAGTACTACAACTGAATTTCACGCAAGTTTTTACAGGGTTGCACAGTCCTTTATTTGGAATTGACTGTTTATTTGTTTATTGATAAATTGGGTGTATTTAGTTCACAAACACAAATATTTCGAGCAACGATGGTGGGCGCTCTGCAGAGACCAGAGATGTAACAAGATTTAGTTGGTGGGGGAAAAATTAGGATCTTGGATGCTGGTGGGGAAGTAATCAATACTGGTTTGAGTCATTGCTGGAGCTGGCACTCGCACCACTAGCAGCACCTCGCGGATATACAAACAGATTTTATCTTCAATTATCGTATTCTTACTTCCGCCTTTGCAAATAATATTTGTCTTTAATTTCTTTAAATCCTATTCCATAATTAAGTTTACTTAAAAATAAATCCAAGTAAATTTTTACATGAAATAGTTGACAATATTGCTATGAAACAGTTTATTCGATATTGCAGACTAATAATTTCAGTTTTCATGGTTCATTGGCTCCTGAAAGGATATTGTTACAGGACAAAATGTTACACACAGTAATGCAACTTAAAGTTGTGTAAAAATGGAAAAATAATTTATTTTAATTACATACTTTTAAGCGAATTACATAAAGTATAATAATATGTTTTATTGATAATAACAAATTATTTGTTTACCTGCAAAGGAAAAATACGTTTAACAATTTAATGTAACTATGATTTTTAAATAAATCAATTAATTCTTGACATTCTAATAATAGTACGGGTAACATGGATACTATTACAAGAAATATTCTAATTACCTATGTAATCTAATTTGAAATAATTTATAGAAACTGTTTGCCTTGGCGTTTCTTGTGACCGAAATAATATAACAATTTTATTGATGCCAGCAATATTATGTGTATTTACATTTATATTTTATAATTTTTTATTGATCAGTAATTATTTTTTCCTTGAAACATGCGAATATACGTAATGGTTGAGGAGCAAATTCAATAAAAATTTTAGTATGTTTTATAAAAATATTTGGATTTCATTGCTATGACTGGAATTTAATATCTCTTTTCACACAATGAACTTGAAATAATGAGATTTTCGAAATACTTCATTTTACCTGAAAAAAATATCTACCAATATATTTTTTTTTATCAATATATTAGTTATGTTAACTAAAATTGTTAATACACAATCTAAATTTCTGTTTGATATAGGCCACCAAATATACATTAATGTATATAGAGCAACCGAATAATGATTTCAGCCGCAATTATTTGGAATTGTTCTAGTCCACAATTCTATATCTATTTATACAAAAAAAGAGCTTTAATTTTTAACCTTTTTTATCTAATTTCTAGCAAGAGTCGAAATAATTTCAAATGTCACAATTAATTTGTTGTTTTGTACTAGTTACGTCAAACGTAATTCTTTAATTTGCAGAAACTGGGTTTTCTTTCAATAAATATCAACACTTCAAAATAGTTCCAAGGCTTACAATTCAGTTTCAAAGAGTTTTCAAACGGTTCTCAGTTTACAAATTGTGTTCGAGTGTGTTTAATGTTATAACAAACTAGAAATGTAACTGAAAAATTGATTTGAAAATAAATCATGCAAACTAAAACTCCTGTTATTTTAAGTTTGACTTTGTTATTTATACAGGTGTTTCAAAATTATTGCCAAAAATATTAAGGATACAATAAAACATTGTAAGAACTATTATACACTTTTAATTAAATTAAATTTAATGTTTTCTAATTTATATTCATTGCTGTAACCTATCAAGCCAGTGGTTCAAAATTAAGAAAAATTCTTTTTGCGTTTTATTCAGTACATCAAATAACATACACCTTTTTTTGCAATAATTTTGAAACTGTTTTTTTTTTCTTTTTTAAGTAACTGTAATAAGTCTTGCGGTTAAAATGGCTACTTAGCTATTTTATAATCTAACCAGTTCATTATTTTATCAAAATAAGCAAGCAAAAGATCGTATTTTTGGTAGGATTCGCTTCGCTCACATTGTAACTCATACCGATCAGATTAAGTTATGTTTTTTGGTCAATAATAATTATCTCTCAACAATTTATTTTAAAGAAATTTTTGTAAACTTCAAAATTTACTTTTCAAAAATATTTCTCTAACATTCATTCAAGATTTTTTTGTTTTTAATATGTAATTTTAGAAGGTTTACTATACAAAAGTATTTAAAAAGCTGGTGAATATAATAAGAAGAAAAGTGTATGACATTAGTAACATTACAAGTCCCGTCTCCTGTCTTAATACGTTACTTGAATATGTATTATTGAACATGAAAGATGTTAGGCTATTACCATTAAATATTTGATCGCATAACTTGGATCATAATAACCGCTTAATGTTACAATAGCGGTGGTGTTTTCACTATCAAAGTGTCTTCAAGGACAACACAAGATTGCAACGTCAATGATACGCCAAGCAACGCTTTGCACTGTCGTTAATATCTAACAAGAAAAATAATGTCAATAGATAGCGACGCCTATTTGGAAAAAACCGCTGTACGGTTCTAATTAATTATTGGAATGATAATAAATTAAATACGTCCATATACTTATTTATTTTTTCTTGTTCCACAAAAGCTATTAGATTGGGTATATGTTTATTTTATGAAAATAAACATGTGATATCAAATTTCAATTTATTCACTTAATCTTTTAAGCTTAAGTAAATATTGGACAAATAATATTAAATATAGATTTTTTTTCGTGTTTCAAATACGTACAGGTATTTTTGAATTAGATTTTTGGAGGAAAATTTCGATAAATAAAACGAAAATATTCAAATTTTACTGGGGGTGACACTCTGCCGTGACACTCTGCCGTAACAGATCTTAGTAAGTAATACATTTCTTCGTGTGAAGTGCGGTTATCAGCCGTCAAATTACGGTCCCCAAAGATGTTAGTGGAGGTGAAGCCAATTACTTTTTGGCTGTAATCCACAGACCGACTCGATACCACTGAGTCAGCTTTTTACTCTTTGGGAGTTCATATTTTTTAATCCGCTTTTGAATTAAATTGCAAAATTGAAACAAAATAAAAATTAACATGTTTATTTGATTCAAAATAAAAATTCAGTCTACGGAATATTTATTTTGTCAATTCTACATTATTTGAAAATATAAATTTGAAATGAAACTATATTTGTAATTCTAGGAGAGTTCAACCTATTTCTTCTTTAATATTTAAACAAATAAATCAATATTTTTGATGTACTGTTACATGACTTAGCAAACAATACTATTACAATGGATCATGCAAAACTTTTTAAATTACTCATTTGCATATGACGTAAATAAAATATTCGCGGAATTAATTCTGCATATCTATCGCCATTTCCGCTAAAATACAATTCCTACTTTTATTGATAAGTAAATTAAAACACAGATCACAAACCAGAATAAAATGATGGCTTCTTTGCTCATAAATGCGATTATCAGCTTGGCGACCAATAAGGCTTATTAAATTCTACCAGGCCTTCTACTGGCAATGGACAAAGGTTTTTTCTATTGTTGATGCACGACTAGCATTATAATTGAAAATTACTTAACCTTATGTGCAATGCTATATTAAGAATTAGTTATTGCGTTGCGGAAGTAAAATACAATTATAATTATTTCTCATACGTACACGCCATCGTTTCATTGGAATACAGATGCAGCTTATTCAAAAGGAAAATATTTTTGTGTTTCTTGTGAGCATTTAAAAGTTAATAAAAAATGTTTTTAATAACACCTTCTAGTTCTGAAAATTTGCTATATGTTACACAAATGTAATTTTAATGCAAGAAAATTAATAATAGTTTTAAAAATAGCATATTACTGCATAAGCAATAGCGTATAGGGGCCCAATGTTTTAGGGTTTCTTTCGATGTTTTACCGAACTAGAGTTATATAATTTTTACGGTTTTTTTTTTGCCTGTATAAAATCGTATATTATGTAATAAGTTTTATAAACTTTTTTTAGTTAAGAGTGTATAAAAAACGAGTATCTAAAGAGTTTATAAAATGAGTCATATACTACACTTTTTCTACGATCGCGAATTAAACCAATAAAAAAATGTAAAGTTTTATGAATCATAAAAGTAAATACATTCAACGATATTTTAATAACGCGACTAGAAAATAGTATATTATGTAACAAGTTTTATAAACGTCTCTTTAGTTAACGAGTGTATAAATAACGAGTATCTAAAGAGTTTATAAAATGTACTATACTTTTTATAAATAAATTCGGTGTTGAAAAGTCAGAAAAATTGGTATTTTTGTTGAAATATTATAATTGTAAAACAACTAACGAATAATAGAAAAATAAATGAGGATGACATTTTTTCAATAGTTTATTTAATTTTTTATGATACCATTGAATTGATATTGTGTTTTGTTCATTTAATAAATAAATATTGAAAATTATTTTGTCTGTTTTACAAAAAAAACCTTTAAAATGTTTTTTAAACAACTGAATTTTTATTAAGACAATACCAGAAATATAATTAAAATAATACAAAAAAACATTACAATAAACTAGATCTAGACGCATGAGAAATTTTGTTTTGCATTTGAAGTCCTAGAACTTCACATGAAATTAACCACAGTTTTAAAAAGATATGTTTTCAGTAAAAATGTATTAATTGTTAATGTCATACTCAAAACAAATTTAATCGCTTGTTGTATAAGTGCGCCCTAACAATATGTCATTCAATAGAAGTCAATTAACAATTAAATAATAATTCCCTAAATAAAATTTCCTAATCAACAGAACATGTTTATTTTATTTGCCAATTGAGTACCATACCTTTTAATATATAACATATAATCAAAGTTTACTTTATAGCAATTTTCTTTTTAAATATTTGCTAACTAAATAATGACTTTGAAACATGAATTCAGGGTAATATATGTGACTAACTATATCAATTATGTGTATATATGATCATATTAAAAACTAAATATAAATATTGATTAAATACTCTAGTAGCTATATGATTCAAAATTTATACAAAAATAATCAGCATCATATTAAATATTTTATCGATAAATGTAAATAAAAACAGAGATAAATACAAAAAGTAATTACTTAAGTTAATGGCGTAACTTTGCATGAAAATTATATTTGAAATATTGCAGGTAGATATTATCTCAGTGTCACATAGAAGGACAAAATTGTAATTAGACATTACATATTTCAATTTGATGAAATTAAATTATTATACTTTACTACTTCGTGCAAATTACTATTATTCACTGCGTTGCTTGTATCAGTTTTAATCAGGGTTCGTAAATATCATGATATTTATAATAAATATCAAAATATCTGATATATATAGATAAATATCACTTTTTGGATATTTATTTTTTAATTTTAGTTTTTGTACACATTTAGAAAAACTGAAAAATTAGAAAAATTTCACTTTTCCGGAGGCTATATCTCAAAAACTAAACAAGATATGGAAATGCGCTCAACGGCGTTGAATTCCCCGTGTCCGAATTAACTTATAAGCAAATACAATTTTATGCAATTTAATATTTTTAATTATTTCCCAAAAATCCTTAATCGTAGGATTATTAAAACGAAAATTTACATACATATGTATTTTGACCCACTGAATCCAGTGGTGCAATCTTCAAATGCATATGACTTCTGGTTTTCAAGGAAATGTTAAAAAACCGCTTTTTGCGATTTTTTTTGGCGGAAAATTAAAAAAAAATAAAAATCGCTGAAACTATGTTTATAAGTTAACTGAAGCACGAGAAAATTAATTCCGTTGAGCGCGTTTTAATATCACATTTAGTTTTCGAGATATAGCCTCGGAAAAGTAGAAAAACTGAAAAATTCGATAAATTTAACTTTTCCGGAGGCTATATCTCAAAAACTAAACAAGATATGGAAATGCGCTCAACGGCGTTGAATTCCCCGTGTCCGAATTGACTTATAAGCAAATTTTCATACAATTTTATGCAATTTAATATTTTTAATTATTTCCTAAGGGGTACCCCTTTGGTTTTTTCAGATTTTAATTCAATTTTCCCAAAAATCCTTAATCGTAGGATTATTAAAACGAAAATTTACATACATATGTATTTTGACCCACTGAATCCAGTGGTGCAATCTTCAAATGCATATGACTTCTGGTTTTCGAGAAAATGTTAAAAAGCCGCTTTTTGCGATTTTTTTGGCGGAAAATTGAAAAAAAATAAAAATCGCTGAAACTATGTTTATAAGTTAACTGAAGCACGAGAAAATTAATGCCGTTGAGCGCGTTTTCATATCACATTTAGTTTTCGAGATATAGCCTCGGAAAAGTAGAAAAACAGAAAAATTCGATAAATTTAACTTTTCCGGAGGCTATATCTCAAAAACTAAACAAGATATGGAAATGCGCTCAACGGCGTTGAATTCCCCGTGTCCGAATTGACTTATAAGCAAATTTTCATACAATTTTATGCAATTTAATATTTTTAATTATTTCCTTTGGTTTTTTCAGATTTTAATTCAATTTTCCCAAAAATCCTTAATCGTAGGATTATTAAAACGAAAATTTACATACATATGTATTTTGACCCACTGAATCCAGTGGTGCAATCTTCAAATGCATATGACTTCTGGTTTTCGAGAAAATGTTAAAAAAACGCTTTTTGCGATTTTTTTGACGGAAAATTGAAAAAAATAAAAATCGCTGAAACTATGTTTATAAGTTAACTGAAGCACGAGAAAATTAATGCCGTTGACCGCGTTTTCATATCACATTTAGTTTTCGAGATATAGCCTCGGAAAAGTAGAAAAACTGAAAAATTCGAAAAATTTCACTTTTCCGGAGGCTATATCTCAAAAACTATTTCATATTTTTATATAATGGATATATATCATTGCAAAAATATGACGATATATACTAAAATAAATATCATGATATATATCGATCGATATATATCTTCGAACCCTGGTTTTAATCGATTGTTTTCTTGTTATATACAGGGTGCATTTGTATTCCGAAAAAAAATTGTATCGTATTTAAAGGCAACATTTTGTTAGCCACTGGTTGATAGCTATTTTTAATAATTTTATTTAAATCTTCTTACAAGTAATTGTTTATATAACACCAAATTAATGTCTGATGTTGTGTAATTAATAATTTAATTTAGTTAAATGCAGCAGGTCAAGCAATAAAGTACGGTAATCCAGTGGCCCTAAAAATGTTCATTTCAAGTAAACCATCCTTAATTTAGCGAATTAAAAAAAAATCTTTTTGTTCCATGATCAGTACGTCTTATAGTATATACCCTTTAGTACAGATACACCCTGTATAGTGTTTCAATGTTATTGCAGGATTATATTATTGTATGTAGTGACGGCTGGTAACCGTACTTCACGCGAAAAAATATATTACTTACCAAGATTTGCTCTGGCAGAGTGCTACACCCAGTAATGTGTAAAAGGCGTGATGATATATTTATTTATTTTATTTATTATTACCAAACTAAAAATATTTTTTCATTGCAAATTACTTTACTGCTTTTATTCATTACTGTAAACCATCAATCCAGTGGTTTCAAAAATGTTTGCTTCAAGTAATGTGCAATACATACTTTTTAAATTTTTGCAATAATTTTGAAACACCCTGTATAAAGATTACACATAAATTTGTACTATAATTATAATTTCATTATGAAATACAAATTAATATGCTTTTAGTATAATAAACGTTTTTTAAAACATCGAAAACTAAAGGTCATGTCAAATAAGATAATTAGTTCCATGTTTAAAACCTGACACCATAATATGTAGATGTAAAATACGCATCAATCTAATTAAAATACAATTTTAATTTTTAATCAAAGTTCTGAAATGAAAATAAAATATTAAAACAGCTTTCACAAACTTCATTTCGAAAATTCACTTTAAATATGGATTAATCATCCTTTTAATGTTTAATTTCATCACTAATATTAACAAACTTTAAATTAGCAATAAATTAGATTAAATATTTTTAGAAATTTGTACGTCGTTACTAGTAGTTGCTAGAGACATAATTGTTTTTAAAAACATGGTTAAATATACACACATATTTACAAATTTACATTGCTCTAAAATAAACAAAGATAATATGGAAACAAACAGCAATATGGTTCATTTTCACTTGCAATAAATATAAAACTAATGTTAACGTAACATTTAATTTATATAAGTCGCATGTTTTTAGATAACATAATATCTATTCAATATAATATTTATTCGCAAAGGAAAAAAAACAAGTGAGAAAATGAAATGTAACGTCAACAAAGTTATCGTTTATTATCTGTTTACTGAATAAGAGTTAACCTGAAGATGAACACTGAACGCTGAATGCTTCAACAGTGTCAATACGAAGAAAAGATGACACATTATTTTGACGATTGTTTACGTCTTGTATCAGTTTTGAGATATGAATGAAATTGCGTACGACTATAATCTTGGTGATAACGATATTTTTATTATTTTTATTGTACTCGTATTATTATTGAATCGAGTTCACTTTTTACTCAATAATTGTAAACATACTACAATATGAAATAGTGTTGTTTTTTTTTTAATTCTATTACTAATATTTAATTAATTGAAATGTATTGTTAATATTCTAATAAAAATGATTTTTTTTGTATTAATTTAATTATATTTCTGATTCAGAACAAAACAAGTGTCGCAATAGAAATTCAGTTTTTAAGGTTTTTTGTATAACAGACAAAATAATTTTCAATATTTATTTATTAAATGAGTTAATATTAAACAAAACATAATATCAATTCAATGGAATCATAAAAAAATATAAATAAACTAAATCATACATTCTTATGAAAAAATGTCAGTCTTATTTATCTTATTATTCGTTTTTTGTTTTACTGTTATAATATTTGAACAAATATACAAATTTTCTTGCCTTTTCAACACCTTATTTCTTAATTTGGCCACTCAAGTTGTGTGCAATAATAATCGAAACTACATATTTTTAAAGGAATTTTTCATATAAATAGTTAAATCTAATAATGTCGACTCCATTTAGTGATATAATTTTTTTAAATAAAAAAATTTTTATGGTTTTTTTTTATATCATGATTATTGAACTACCACACTGCGGCTCGGTGAGTGCGGACCCTGTACTGTAATTGGGATTTAGTTCCTGTTGTACAGCGTAACATAAATAAATAAATAAATAAATAAATTGCAAACCCTGATTTTAATGCCTATGGCACACTTGTCGATGAGCATCGATGAGCTCTTCGATGAAACAACAGAACGCACTCTTCATTGACAAACAATAAAAGCTTCTAAAGTTGAGAAAGAAAAACTAAATTTAAAAAATATGCTAACGTGAAGTGAGACACAAAAGATACGAGTGAAATGAGATACGTTCGTTTCATCGATGAGCTCTTCGATGGAAATAGAGGAGCCTCTAATTTTCGTCGATGACGGGTGCGTTCTGTTGTTTCATCGAAGAGCTCATCGATGCTCATCGACCAGTGTGCCATAGGAATAATATGAAAGAACAATTTAAAAAGTTGACAATCTTCATATACTATAATTTTTATCGGAAAATGTTTCTAATTTCATTTAGAGAAAAAATTTAATTAATTCTTTCTCAAAATATAGCTACAACATAATAATTATCCTTTTCTTTTATTTAGTTTAATCATAATCCGGAAAATATAGTAACAAAGGCCGATAGTATAATTGAAGATTACTGTAATTTAAATTCATAACGCAACTGTAAACTAACAGGATTTAGAATATAAACGAACTATAGAAACGAACACGAATAGAATGTGAAGTTTCTTTATATCCTGACCGCCGGACATAAATTATAAACTAAACTAAACTAGGTTGTTTGAGTTTCAATATATGTCAGTTTACAAACATAAATTGTAATCTTCAAATTAGTTTAGAAAACATTTCATCTGCAGCATGACATATACATTTATAAACATAAACGAAAAAATATAAACTTGCAATGTGAAAATAGTTTATTATGTAACAAGTTTTATAAACGTCTCTTTAGTTACGAGTGTATAAATAACGAGCATCTAAACTTATTCTACGAACAAAAAATAAACCAATAAAAAAATATTTTTTATGAATCATTTTAAAAGTCAAGTTAAATTACAATGACAGATGAAGGAAGCAAACTTCACGCCGTGCTTAATATTTCCAGCCGTGACTAAAACATTCGAAACCACGGCTTGTCAACATGTGATTAAGATGTTATTTAGCGCCATGGAAACCAGTAAGTAAAACGATATTTTAATAACGTGAGTAGAAAAATATAATCAAATTTTTACATTTTTATTTACCAGCTAATGAGTTTTACAATTACCACATTTAGAATGAATAAAACAGGCGCAGTGGCCGAGCGTGTTAAGGCACATCTCTTAACATACTGTGACGACATCCGAACAATGTGTGATTTGTCATCAAATATAAAATATAGTTACATGTATTTATCACACTCGGGCGCTATTAGCTAGTCACTTATACGCCTTAAATAATGTAGCATTCGACTACGAAAACCAGCAGTACGGCAGTGTAAAAACTACGGCTCGGTGTGTCCGGTAGGCCCAAGCCCGATTTGGGCTGTAGTGCCATCAGAAGAAGAAGAAGAATGAATAAAATTTAATGTGATAACACACAGAATTGGCAAAAATTATAATTAAAACAAAAATCATTGATTAATTAAGTAATTTCAAATTGTTTGTCTTAAATTATTAAAAATATTATTCTAAATTTGTTATCAAGATGTGATGTTTACACTTTTATATTAATTATAAACTTACTGCAAGATTAAACAGATGACAATATTTTTTGTTATAAAAGTGACAACAATTAAATATTAAAATATAAAACGCAAACTTGATGTTTCATAATATAATCTGAATCATTTGATTGTATTAAAATTTAAATATATTATTAACTGGTATTAAAAGATCTAAACAATACAAAGGCTTTTGTTATTCTTTTGCATAATTATGATTCTCATAATACTAAATAAGTACCTGAAGTTTATAAAATAAAAATCAATTACCTATTTTAATTTAGTCAACACGTTAATATTTACTAGTCGCCATCAAAAATGTTTATAAACAAACAATGTTTATTTTTTCATTTTATGTTTAAAACAGCTAATTAAAAATTATAAACAGTTATTTTTTGCTATAAATTATACTGACATCATACCTTTAAATTGAAATTTAAAATGCTTTTTACGTAAGAGAGATTAATATGATTTCAATAACAAATTAAATCAAAACTTTATCGTAATTTGCTAACCGCTGTAAATATGAAATATATTTTTAGCTAAAACAGGATTTCATAGCTTTACGTTCTGCGAGTTTTCGGCATTCAAAAGGATTGAAAATCTTTTTATTTATATTTCCATTTATCTGGAGTTTTCAAGATTGTTAAAAATCATATATATAACTTAATGGGGTAAAAGTTAATAGTATTTAACTATTTATATGAAAAATTCCATTTATAAAAATATACTTTCAATTATTATTGCATATTACAAGTTTTAACACGAATTTCTTAAACTATATGCTCAACGTGTTTACAACTCGGGTGGCCAAATTAAGAAATAAGTTAGGTATTTAAAAGGCAGGCAAATTGGTATTTTTGTTTAAATATTATAACTGTAAAACAACTAACGAATAATAGAAAAATAAATGAGTGACATTTTTTGCATAAAAATGTATGATTTACTTTATTTATATATTTTTTTATGATATCATTAAATGGATATTGTACTTTGTTTAATATTAATTCATTTAATAAATAAATATTGAACATTATTTTGTCTGTTTTACAAAAAACCTTAAAAATGTTTTTTTGAACAACTGAATTTTTATTGAGACACTTGTTTTGTTCTGTACCAGAAACATAATTAAAATAATACAAATCAAAAATGATCTAAAAAAATTACACTGATTTAAATCAGTCCAACTCTGGAAGTTTTAATTAAAATTATGCAGATTTCGAGATTCGAGAAGGATAGAATATCAAATATCAAACTATTTAATTTGCTACGGAGAATTCGTCAGAGGTTTTCAAACGTTTGAGAAGCTCTGAAACGCAGCATCACTCCAACATTAGCCACTCAAAACAGTATATTGGTTGACCTACTTCTCCCAATCCTTTGACTTTACAGACTACAAGGTACGAGAACATGAGAATGGTTTACGCGTAACCTAGTGCATCTGGTAATTTAGGTAAAAGCATTCCAAAATTGAGAGTGATATGAGCAAAATTGTACGATGGAATAAAATTCAAACAAGAAATAAAATTAATACACTTTCAATATAAACTGTTTTTAGCTGTAAAAACCAAAAATTATTATAAAATAATTAATTTTGAAATATATAGGGTGGTGAATCGAATTGCGCATCATAGCGTTTTCAATGCTATTTTTCAAATGTTCAATTATTGGCTTCCCTAATTATTTTATGCAAAAAAGCTTCAAATAAAAGTTTTAGGGCATAAATTTCTGCATCTAAATCAATAAACATAATTGTCGAAAATAAATAAATGCTTGGCGTTTTAACGTCAACAATTGACAGATAAAACGTCCAACGTTGTCGTTTTGACAGATAAAACGCCAAGCATTTATTTATTTTTTGTTCAATTCCATGGCTGTCTGTATTTTCAACACAACTTTCGACATTTTAATATTAAATTTCTGTCGTTACAAAGCATGTAATAGAAATTATGGTACGCAATTCGATTCACCACCCTGTATAATATGAATATGATGAATAAGGACAAGCGTATGATTCTTGATTTTAGATTCATTGGTTAGATTTTTCGAGTGTTTACCTGCAATTGTGTGAAATTGTGGAGTTCACCTTCAAAAACAAGCGCAGGAAGATGCTCCCTTCCTTTCTTATCTTTTTGATTCATTTTCTGTTTTTATTATAGAGTGTTCAACTGCAATTGTGTGGAACTAAGTTTCAAAAACAAGCGCAGGAAGTTACTCCCTTCCTTCCTCATCTTCATTTTCAGTTTTTACTATACAGTGTGTTGACGGGTTCGTGCTACCCCATTTAATGGGATATAGCGTGATGTTATGTATGTATGTATGTATGTATGTATAATAATTTCAACTTGAGTTATAATTTAGCTAATCGCGTATATTAATTAGAGAAATTATTTCCGAACAAATAATAAACATTTCATATATAATACACAATTTATAGCTATATTTTTTTTATAATTAATACAATTTGTTATATTAAAATGGTTTTCATTGACAGTATTTTTTATTCAATTTATTCCATTATTTTTACTTGACAGTATCTTTTTGACTTACTAGAAAATTAATTGTGATTATTTTTACACGTGTAATAAAAATTTACTTTGAATTGACTTTCGTATGTTTTTCTACTGTACTTTTGGTAATTTAACTAATCCTTCAGTTAATTTTTTGTTAACAACAAATAATTTGTTTGGTTTAATACGATTTTCATTTGTTAAGCACAAGTCATTTTATAACGGGAGTAGAAAATAGTATATTATGTAACAAGTTTTATAAAAGACTCTTTAATTACGAATGTATAAAGAGTTTATAAAATAATTCAAACACCATACTTTTTCTACGATCGCAAATTAATGGTGCTATTCTGTAATTTTCTATAACGCTACAGATCTATAAATCTAAACAAAAGCGCATCACATTTGATTGTCAAATGGCATTATATGTATTTGTCAATAAATATCTATGCGCTTTTGTTCAAATTTACAGAACTGTAGCGTTATAGAAAATTACAGAATACCACCATTAGACAACAAAAAATGTAATAAATTCTCACCGAGCTTGAGTAGGATTCGAACTCGATAGTACTACAGTAACGCTACTCACACCACCGTATTTCCAGACAAAAGAAATAAACAAAATCATATCAAATTTATTGTACCAATATCAATTATTTCATGACATGTAACTTGGATTTGCATTTATTAATTTAAACCCAGCTTAAAATATAAGTTGATGCAATGGGCCATTAGAGTAATATATTCCTACTTTGCGACGAGATGACATTCAAACAAGAAAAAATTTTGAATATGCTTTAAAAACAAAACAAACGTAACATTCATAACGACTTTTCGCCTGCAAGTGACAGTTCTTGAACGATCTAAATAATTTATGTACATTTTTTGTTGTTTCACGATCGTAAAAAATAAATATTTGAAGAAATAATGCACCATTTTAACAAATTTATTTCATAACTTACCATATAATAGACTATTTAAATATTACCATGCATAATGTTTGTATATAATTATCAATAAAATTATGAAAATTTCTAATAAATTAGAAATTTAAATTAGGAGAAAATCAATGTCAAAATGTTATTATGGTTGGAGCAACCTACGAATACAGGAAGTAATTTATATATTTGTCAGTATTCATATTCATACTGAATAAGAGACACTTTTTTATGAAAACCATATTATTTTACTGACTTAGGAGACAATAAAGTAAAATGTGATTATTGTTATAAAATTCTAAGATTTTAAAATATTTTACTGTATATGACTTGAAAAACAAACAATTTAAAAATTTGCAAAACTTACTTGATGTATATTATTTATTTATTTATTTATGTTACGCTGTACAACAGGAATTTAATCCCAATTACAGTACAGGGTCCGCACTAACCGAGCCGCAGTGTGATAGTTAGGGTTGTGCCGTGGTCAATTGACCAAAAATATTTGACGACCAAATAATACGGTCAAATAATCTAAATGGAACCGCCACGGCATCTGTTGTTCAATAGAAATAGCTACTTACTATTATTACATGAATATATCTAGTTTGGTATTCTGGGTTCTGGAGAATTTGCTTACTTTACTTTACAAATAAAATAAATACATATTATTTCATTTCATTACGTCTTTTACTTTATTTTGAATTTTATGTGGTTTTGTTTATTTGTTGTTGTTGGTTTTTCATTTTTAGTAATATTGGATGTAGTAAACAGTACTATATAGATAAATTACAATTTTAATTGTGATTTTTATTAAATGTTTCTTGGTCAATTGACCGAAAAATATTTGACTGGTCAAATGCACAACCCTAGTGATAGTTTATATAATTTTTAGCTTGAGTGCGATTCGAACTCGGGATCTCCCGATTCGAATTCCGTATCGCTATCCACACCACCGTACTGACGGATACAGTTTATAATAATTAATATCAGTGTCAATCACTATGTGGTATTTTACTATACTAAACATAACAATATTTTATGTGGGTAAGATATATACTAGTCACAAAAAAATAAAACCTCGTCAAATAAAGATGAGAGATGAATAGAAAATAGACACAAAACATTTATTATGAATTAACCTTTGCACTGTCTCTTAGAACTCAGTTTCTACGCTTCAGTAATAATTTAATACGATTTAATTGACGTGCGTTTTATGAGTAATTTTGTAAGATGATGTACTTTGGTTACGCCCACATTAATTTATATTTTCTTGTAATACATAACAAAATTAAACAAATAAAGGAAAGCGAAGGGAGTACTCAGATAATGAAATATTATTCATAATTATTTAAAAGTTCTGACTCAATAGTTAGTTAATTACAGAAATTAAAAAAATACAATTGCGTCGAATTAGTTTGCAAATCTTCTATACTGCAATTTGAATTATTTACAGCATAAACACGATATTAAAAATAATATCAAAACCATTCATCAATTAATATTTTTAGTGCTTCAAAATTATTGCAAAAAAATTAGAATGTATACAAAAAAAATTTAAGCAGAAGAAAGACGTCATAAGTTGTAGATAAAACTGAACAAAATGAAAACTTACTTCCACCGAACTAATAGAATGATAAATATATTTGACGCTAAGTGAAAAAAATTATAATAAGGAAAGTACACATTAGTGATATTTACAATTATTTAAAATTAAAACATAATTAAAATATAGAAACAAAAAACTGAAAATTGGGTTGCAAGTTTTTAATTAAAAAAAATCAGCCAAATTAAATACAAGACTTCTGAGAAAGGAAATAAAACGTTTGTTTTTCGGGATATTTTTGAATTTATTTTTGTTGTAATAATTTTGAAACACCTTTATGTGATATAAGGCAGAATTATACAGATATAACCTAAGATTTTTTTTGGTATGCAAATATTATAAAAATTGGTTTATAAATATTACAAAATTGTTTTTAATTAGTCTACCTATAACAAATTGCAATAGTAATAAAACTAATATTTTCCGATAACCATTAAAAATAACAGTACAGTGCATGTGTGCCTGTTTATTAATGTTGTTGCATAAGCATTATTTGTTATCATATATTGTTTTTAAAACATTTGAAATATAAGTGAAATAAAATGCACCCGTCCAATTTATTTATTAGCTCGATAAAACATTTCATGCAATAGTAAGTTTTTTATTTAATAACCAGTTTTATAAAATTTATTACGCATTTCTGAGTAGATGATAGAAGACGATTTTCACATTAACTTAACCCAAATTAATTAATTAATTGCCAAGTAAATTATATAATGTTAAAAGTCTACTTTCCTGTTTTATATGAAATTTATTCCCACGATTTAAAATTTCAACCAGTCATCAGTTACAAATATTTAATATTTCATCATTTAGCCTTAGTTTATCCCAAAAACAACTTTCCGAAAACATTTATCAAATTCACCTTTGAGATTTTATTCATTAAACCTTCATTTAATATTAAATTACAATTTATATACTTGAAACTAGAAAATATATTCAAAGTTAGGCACATATTCATTTCAAAATATTTCAATTACATTTTCAGTCTTTACACTCGGAACAATTTTGTTGTTCAGTACAATTATATATTATATTATGGGGTACGTGGTTCAGTGGTATCGAGTCGGTCTATGATTTTGTAAACCCGGGTTCGATTCCCACAGCCGATAAACAATTTACACCACATTAAAACTACCCCTGTGGCTCCTCCACCACTAACATCTTTGGATGTTGTGATTTGACGGCTGGTAACCGCACAGCATTTATTTATTTATGAAGTACACATTTTTCTAGGCAATTAAATAAATATATCATCACGCCTTTTACCCATTATTGGATGTGGCACTCTATCGTAGCAGATCTCGGTAAGTGATATATTACTTCGCGTGAAACGTTAGTGGAGAGGGAGCCAAAGAAGTAGACTTAATTTTTTTTAAGATTGTAGTCATATTATTAGTATTTTCAATTAAATTGCAATGAATGGGGTAGGTGGCTCATTGGTATCGAGTCGGCCTGTGGATTTTGAGAACCCTGGTTCGATTCCCACAGCCGACAAACAATTTTCACCAATTTAAATCTACCCCTTTGGCTCCCCCACCACTAATATCTTTGGAGGCCGTGATTTGACGGCTGGTAACCGCATTTTACGCGAAAAATATATCACTTACCGAGATCTGCTTAGGCAGAGTGCCACACCCAGTAATGGGTAAAAGGCGTGATGATATATATATATTTTTTTAATTGAAAGAGTGAATCAGTGAATATATACACAATTTACAAACTACATACAGCTACAAGTAAATATTAAGTTACAAAAAAAAAAACCGTGGAATTTTCTATGACACATATGATGACAAATTATTATAAACATCTTTCAGATATCATGATTGCTTATTTTATATTTTATCGGTGTAATTTATACAGAGATATCAATATATAAAACATTTCGAAATGTTGCTTTATAAACACGTAATATATTTTTTACCTAATTACATATTAATGACCATATTTGGAGATGTTATAACGTGCAAATCAGTGGCGGATCCAGGGGGAGGGTCATGGGGGTCATGGTTTTGGAGTGGTTCATATTTAAATACAAAGTGTAGGTTCTTTTATTTTTTGCTAAAACTCATAATTTGATGACTAAGTTCAGGTGGTTAACTATCTTTATATTTTTTATTTCATGATTATTTTAAATATATTAAGTAGCTATAACATTTATCAGCAATATACTACATAAATTAAAAAATTAATGATAACAATAATAATAAAATACTCATTTCAAATTATATCTAGTTAAATAAATTACAACGAAGTTCATGCATTAGTATAATAAAAGGAATAAAAAATGTTATTTTAAATCGTTAAGATAAGAAAAACATGAAGTTTAAGTATATATTTGCAAATATAAAGATTATTTTATGCATTTGCAGTAGCAAAAGTTGCTACATAATATGCATTTATTGACTAAAAATGATGTGATATTTAATCGGACAATTGACATACAATTTTCGATTTGATCATTTCAAAGAAATGGCAAATTGTTATTATATTTTCTATAGCGATAAATTGTAATTTACAAAGGTAGAAACGGGAACACAAGTGAGAACGATTTCTATATCTGGGTGAAATTATTTTCACAATTAAAAACAAATAATTGTTAAGAATTATAACTAAAATTAAATGTAGTTTTCCATAATAATATAAATACTTTTTTTTTCGTGTAGTGGTACAACATGTATGTACAGGAATAGATGTGACACACCCAGGAATGGGTATAAACATATAATAGAAAATTTGAGAACCCTGGTTCGATCCCCACAGCCGATATACAATTAAATCTAACCCTGTGGCTCCCCCTCCACTAACATCTTTGAGGGCCGTAATTTGACGGCTGCTAACCATACTTCACGTGAAGAAATATATCACTTACCGAGATCTGTTTCGACAGATTGCCACACCCAGTAAAGGGTAAACGGCGTGATGATATATTTATTTATTTTTTATATACATATCAGTGGTATCGAGTCCGCCTGTGGATTTGAGAATCCGGGTTCAATTCTTACTACCGACAAACAATTTTCACGGCTGGTAACCGCACTTCATGCGAATAAATATATCCCTTAACGAGATCTGCTAGGGCAGAGTGCCACGCCCAGTAATGAGTAAAAGGCGTGATATATTTATTATTTTTTAAGAACCGAAAAATTCTTATAAAAAATTAAGAATAATAAGCAAGGCTACGATTCGGGTAATTCGAAATTCTGTGAAATACTTGGTGGAATTCGAGGTAGGTCGTGCATGTTCGGAATTGTTCGTTCTGTCAAATTTGACCCCATTACTTAAAACGTCTCGGTATCTAAACGGTAACGGTAACAGAAAAAGGGAACGGGTAAACGCGAAACGAGAAAACCGCTATTCGCGTCGTCCAGGTATGTGTTAGATTCCTGCGGGAGCTCTTATATATGGGCGGTCCAGAATATATATTTCCGCGTCATGCACAAGAGCTTGCAGTGATCTAATATCATTTGTTTTTATTTCATCCTTCAGATAATTTATAGTCAATTTGACGTTTGAGATAAAACGAATTTTTAAGAAATGTTTTTTTTTAAATAAATGGAATAATTATAAAATGTACATCCTATTAAATAACTTTTCATGAACATTATAACCAGGGTTAGCTTCATTTAACTCAGTGGGATTTAAAAAATATCATTGATTTAAATCATTTTAAATAATGATTTTTAAGAACCTTGAATATAACAAAATACTGCACGGAGGAGAGTTACGTGCATTTAAAAACGTATGTATCAACTTGCAAGAGAGATATTTTTAGACATGTACCATTAAAATTGCTTCAATAAAATTTTATGATTTCTTATCGTAGGTACACATATGTTCAAAAATATATTTATTGGAATATATATTTATAAAGTGGCAGCCTGAAATAGATTTCATAAATTTATAGCTGTATCTACAATATGAATACATTTCCAACTTGAAATTTTAACGTTGATGTCGCAGATTCAATGATAAATTCAGATCTAGAAATAGTATTCATATATTTTATTTCCGTTGTTGATGTAAAATATAATATTTTATATTCCAAAACTATTAACCTATTATAGATTTTGTACTAACAATCGTTAAAATTATTTCAAATAACAGTTGCAGTTTTTCTTTTTGGATTGTATTTAGTACATCAAATAATATTATACCCTTTTTTTGTAATAATTTTGAAACAGCCTGTATACAGCACAAACATTAAACATAAAAAAAAAACTATTACGTTGTTTTAATGATATTAATATTAATGTTTACTAATTAGTATTCATTACTGTAACCTATTAATCCAGTGACACAAAAAATGTTTGCTTCAAGTAATGTGCAATTATATTTGCGAATTTATTTTCAGTACATCATGTAATATAATCTCTTTAATTTTCTTGCAATAAACATCCTATATAGTAAGTGGGCTCAATGGTATCGAGTCGACCTGTGAATTTGAGAACCCGGGTTCGATTTTCACAAGTGACATCACGTTAAAACTACCCCTGTGGCTCCCCCTCCACTAACATCTGGGGGAAAGGCGTGGTTTGACGGCTGATAATCGCACTTCACGCGAAGAAATATATCACTTATCGAGATCTGCTTCAGCAGAGTGCCACACTCAGTAATGGGTAAAAGGCGTAATGATATATTTATTTATTTCATAATTGTTACTTCTCCTAAATTATAGGGTATAATTAATAATATTTTAAAGAATATTTAAAAATATATCATCATCATCATCACAACGCCTTTTACCCATCACTGGGTGTGGCACTCTGCCTAAACAGATCTCGGTAAATGATATATTTTTTCGCGTGAAGTGCGGTTACCAGCCGTCAAATCACGGCCTCCAAAGATATTAGTGGAGGAGGAGCCACAGGGGTAGATTTTTTTAAATTGGTGAAAATTGTTTGTCGGCTGTGGGGATCGAACCAGGGTTCTCAAGATCCACAGGCCGACTCGATACCACTGAGCCACCTACCCCATTAAAATAATATTTGAGTCTATAAAATAAAAATTAAAGATTTTTATCCAACATTAAAACTTTGCCAGGGACATGTTAAGTTTCTGTATTTAAATAATTTAAAAATAATCTCACAGCAAAAAATATATAGTTAGTTTAGTAGCCCGTTGTCAAATATATTTTCATTTTATTATAACGATATGTTTTTGTTTTTAACATTGTTTAAACATTTCACTTTTTTAATGATCTGTTTTCGAAGTAATAATTTTATATCTATATACTTAATTACTTTTAAAAATATTGCTCAATATACACAAATACACACATACTCATATTAGCGTACTAGATGATGTCATTTTATTCCACAGAAAGTTAGTGATATTGAAAAATATTTCAACGAAATATATATTATACAAGGTTTAACGTCAAACAAATCAATTCCTTTTATTCTGATATTAAACTTTGTTATTATTTATTAAATCGATAAACGCTTCATCCAAAATAAAAAGTGTTATAAAAAATTCTAGTATCTCATTTGATTACACAAAAATAAATGTAGTGTGACTAACAAGAAATGTCACAAAAATTTGCAAATGCTTATAATGTCACTTACACATATTCAAATTTTTGCCGACCCATTCTAAAAGCATCCTCTATAACCAGGCTTGGCCTGATTTAAATCAGTGTGTGTGTTTTTTTTTAATCATTGATTTAAATCATTCTTTATTTTTGTGTATTAATTTAATTATATTTCTGGTACAGAACAAAACAAGTATCTTAATAAAAATTCAGTTGTTTAAAAAACATTTTTAATAAATTGTATATTTAAAAATGTTAAAAATATTCTGATTAAAAACTAAAATTATAAGATATGTATTTATTTCGAGTTCCAACATGAAAAAGTTATTAGCATTGAAAAGATGATCATCAGTGAAAATGATCATTCACGGTAAAAATATATAAGCTATATCAAAATTTATTTAAATCTTATTTTTTATGCAAAAATATAAAATTTTCTCGAGGTTGAATAGGAGATGCAAAGTTTCTTTGTTCAAAAATTATTTTCTTTTCAAACAATAATTGGAAACGTCGAAAAGTTTCAAGAAAATTTTAAGCAAAACCATGAAATGAAGAGAATTTATATTTATTCATGAAAAAACTTGGCTGGGTTATTGGAAAAGAGTCATAAACGATTTACAGAACATTTTCCTTTTCTAAACATTCTTAGAATTAACAACAGGGGTAGAAATGGAAGAAACCATCCATACAATTCAAGGTATGTTCGTTGTTTTTTTATACGTCTATACATAAATCAGTATCACCTATTATTTTGACAATAACCAGCCACACAATGAAATGTTTTATTTGAACTGTATATTAATTATTCGGTAAATACGAAGTTTAATACGACTACAATTCTAAATAATTCATGCAAATTTTGAAGAGGATTTAATTGAACGCAAAATTATTTAACTAATTTAACCCTTTGTGTACGATTGCTCATTGTTATTTGTATTAGATAATTATTTTTGTTTATTAAGCTCAAAATCCGAGTTCCCTGAAGCATCAAGTAAAAAGAAATAATAATTGTTCTCTATTCAATAAAATAGCCGGATACAGAAAAACGAAAAATCATACAAAGCTTTAAACATAAACGAAGTTTTTAAAATGCATTTTATAAACAGCACAACTAGTGCTATGTGACCCAGTAAATAATGAAAATAATTTACTCAAATATAGGTGATTAAATTATAGAATATATGCAATAATAATAATCGAAACTACATATTTTGTAAAAGAATTTTACATATTAATAATTAAATACTCATTATTTTTACACCATTTAGTGATATAATTTAAAACAATTTAAAAAATTCAATTTTTGTAATTTTTTAAATCATGATTCTTAATCAAAATTAACAAATTATTTACTCATTTATCTGAAAAACTATTATTGATTTCATCATATCATCATCACGCCTTTTACCCATTACTGGGTGTGGCACTCTGCCTAAGCAGATCTCGGTAAGTGATATATTTTGTCGCGTCAAATCACGGCCCTCAAAGATATTAGTGGAGAGGGAGCCACAGGGGTAGATTTAAATTGGTAAAAATTGTTTGTCGGCTGTGGGGATCGAACCAGGGTTCTCAAGATCCACAGGCCGACTCGATACCACTGAGCCATCTACCCCATTTTATTATTGATTTCTTGTTACAAAAAATACATTTTCATAACACGTGCACAAGAAACAAGTTCTTATTTCCTAATGTTAGAAAGACAAACACTGCTTTTCTCCCTAGGTAGGATGTTTCTCTCCCTAAAGACTACGATTATTCCCTGTTTGTGGCGTCGAACGCGCCATCTAGCTGAGCGGATAATGAACTAGTTTAACAGTTGGAAAATTTGACATTTGTCCCAAGTTAGGAGATTTGACATTTGTCCCGATAAGACGGTCATTTTTGTGCACTTATTACGAAAAATATGATATGCTTCACGGAGGGCGCGATTATCCCTTGTGTGAAGTTGGCAAACCTCGACTTCTCACGCGGGAATAATCGCTTGTTTCTCTCCCTTGATGCATAACATACAATTTGAAACTCATCATTAGGTTGGGTATGTGTTCTGTGAGTTTTTAGATAGAATTTTAAAATTTAACAGTTGGTATTTCGCTCTAAAGTTTATACATCTCGTTTTGTAAATTTTCAATAGAATATTTACAAACTCCTCTTTTCTTTGGAACTATGAGAGCTAAATATAGCATTGAAACGATTTGCAGTTAAATACACATACTGTCATTTTAGTTACACATCTAGATAAGCTAGTCCATCTGCTACCAATATAAATTTTACTCCACTTATACTACTTCCATTATTCAAAATTCCGAGCAAAATTAAAGTGAAATTTAAACATGTATATTTTGTTAAACTACTAGACAGAAATTTTCCACTGTGTTCAACAAAACTCGCGTTCAACTGTTTCATAATTAAATATAGGTAAATAAAACATGTGCATATGAAAAGAAAATTTGAAATTACTGCAAAATGTAATAAAGCAATGGTAAATATTTAAAGGCTGAAATTTTATTCCTATTTATATCCATGTTGATGTTTGACAAATAAAAAAACAAGTGAACATACAAAATTAATAGAATTTTTAATTAAAACATTCTATTAAATATAAAAGTTTATAAATATATAAAATTGAATAAATAACTGTGTTTTCAATTGCCGTGAAACTATGAGCATATTACACCTGTTGCATTACTTTAGTCTCTATATAAATGACGAAATTGAGATATGTTATGATGATACAAAGCTGTTTCAAAATTATTGTACAAAAAATTAAAGGTGTTATTACAACGCAAAAATAATTGCACATTACTTGAAGCAAACTGTTCCGTGCCACTGGACTGATAGGTTACAGTAATTAATAAGAATTAAACTATTACATAACGTCAATTAAATAATAGTATATTATATAACAAGTTATATAAACTTTATTTAATTACGAGTGTATAAAAAAATGTGTACAATGATAGCTAACTTCACACCGTGCTTAATATTTCAAGCCGTGACTAAAAGCCACGGTTTGTCAACATGTGATTAAAATATTATTTAACGCCAGGAAACCAGTACGTTAAATGACATTTTAATAATAGGAGTAGAAAAAAGAAATTCGCATGTTTACAACAAATACAATTATTTTTGCGAATTTCGGAAAAAATCTATTTTGCGTTATAATTAGTATATCAAATAATATATATATATATACACTTTTTTCGTTGCAAAAATTTTGAAATATCCTGTATATGCAAACTGTAATTTAAAACTATTATTATATAAAATGTACTGTAAATTAGAATTATTTTCCTGCAGCAATGTAATTGTAAATAATAAATAACGAAACTTTTAATTACTGTTTTTACAGTATTGACAAAAAACATCACTGTTTATCTCAAAAATAAAAATACCAATTTTAAGTAGGTATTATTTACTATTAATATAAAACATATTTATAATTTACTTGACAAAATATTGAAGTAAATTTCATTAAAAAAATGATAAATATTATATGTTGAATTTGTTTGACATGTCAGAAATAAGAAAAATTTTCATTATCAAAGCTGAAAACCGTCAAAAAAGTAGGTCAAACTGAAGATGTCAAGACTGCTTTTGTTAAGATGTCACTGTCACCCAAACTCAAAAGTTATTTTTTGGGGCTTTACATTTAATAATTATTAACGTTTCGAAGATTACGGTCTACAATTTAAACAAATAAATGCTATTCAGGGTTGGTCTGTTTTAAATCTTGAATTAAATCAGTGTGCTGTCTTAATAAAAATTCAGTTGTTTAAAAAACATTTTAAAGGTTTTTTTGTAAAACAGACAAAATAATTTACAATATTTATTTATTAAATGAATTAATATTAAGCAAAACATAATATCCAATCAATGGAATCATAAAAAAAATAGAAATAAATCATACATTTTTATGAAAAAATATCACTCTCATTTATCTATTATTCGTTAGTTGTTTTACAGTTATAATATTTGAACAAAAATACTTTTTTGCCTTTTCAACACCTAACTTATTTCTTAATTTGGCCACCCAAGTTGTATACACGTATAGTCGAGCATATAGTTTAAGAAATTCGTTTTAAAACTTATAATGTGCAATAATAATTGAAAATATATATTTTGTAAAAGAATTTTTTCTATACATAGTTAAATACTAATAACTTTTACTTCATTTAGTAATATAATCAAAAAAATAAATTATGGTTTTTTTTAACTATGATTATGGGCCACCCTATTGGTATTAAGGGGTAAGGCCACTCTAATTTTTTTTTTAAATGCATTTTTTTTATTTGCTTAAATTATAGTTTAAACCCTTAGGAATAAGGGACAATTAATTTAAATGCCGCGCGGAAGTATTTCAGAGGGAAAAAAGCATATATCTATTAGTACTAGTATTTATATGTATATATGACTCGAAACTTTAAACGCGTTTTTCTCGAAATCATATTTTCAAAATCGGGCGAAAAGAAATCTGAAATACTAATTGATGGATCGTGCTGAATCTTTTTATTTCTTATTCTAGATATAAAATACTCAAAAAAAATTCTAAATCCAGCCCGTAGTTTTTTAGAGTATACATCAGAGATTAAGAAAACATATCCCTTTTTGATCCAGGTCTATTGCTGTTCCCGGAATGTTTTCGCCCGATTTGCTCTACGCGCCGAGAGGAGTCGACATTTTTTTTAATTTCTGACGACAATTTTGAATATTTTCTTTAAAAAAAATTTTTAAATAAAATTTAAAGAGCACTAAATAAAGATCCAAAAACAGTTCTTAAGCAGCACGTTTAGATTTCGTTAAAAAAATCTTGAAAATGACCCTTTTTCCCTTGTGGCCGTACCCCTTAATATAGAAGATAATCTCTCAGCAAATCTTATAACACAGTTGGATGAATAATTTAAATTTGCAATTGTTAATTTGTAGAAATTGAACTACATAAACTCAAATTAAATCATTAGTATTTATATGTATAAATTTAGATTTAATAATAATGAATATAATTGTAATTTTGTTGTAATTAAGTTTTAATTCCAATTAAATTTCTAAATAATTACTACAGCTATTACAATGCAATTCAAATTTTATATATTAATTTTAAAAGAATAAAAATAATTAAATCACGTCTAAAAATACTTTGTGACATATTGTATTACAAGTTATCTTAAAATAATAATTATTATTATTTTATTACCCTAGAAGAATCACAGTAATCTATTTTATCAATAAATGTGATTATAATGCTAAAAAAATAAATAAGTAAATACATTTATAATTTGTCAAACCCGATGTTTGACAAAAATCTAATTTTTAGTTCAACCTAAAATTAATATTGCAAAATAATATTTCAAACTTTCACACGTGTTTAGCAACCTAATTTTTATAGATTTTTTAAAATGAATATATATATTACATCTTTTACACATAAAAAAAACTTTGATTTATTAGGTACTTACTATACGAAATCTGACATTTTTATTCCTCAATATTTTATATAACTACTAACATATCCACTCTTAATTTTTAAGATGAATAATCTATATTTTTTAAACAAAAATACAAATTTCAGTGTAAAAAATAAATCTGATTTATTTTTGATCTTATAATTCGTATTTATTAATGCAACGATCGTCACATTAATAAATGCGAATTGTGAAACAATAGAGTATGTATTATTAGATCAATTGTTAATTATGTTTTCATATATTTCATACATTATGTATTTTTTAAATTTTTGTGTGGATATTTTTCAAATAAAAATGCTTTAATAGCATAAAATTGAAGATATAAAATTACGTATATGAACGAATTATTGGATGTAACCAAAGATTCTTAGCATGTAAGGAATTTTTCACATTAAAAAAAAGATTTTATGTCTACGATACAAAAGAATATAAATATAAGCAAAATTTGGTTATTTTTTCATTTCAATTTTTTTTTGTGATTTTTATAGATAGTACCCATCAACAAAAAAGCGTTTCGTATAACTAGTATATACCGTGTTTCAAAATTATTGCGAAAACATTTTAGGGTATATATTATTTGATGTAAAATAATTGCACATTACACGAAGCGACCATTTTTCGTGTCACTGAATTGATAGGTTACAGTAGTGAATAAAAATTAGTAAACATTACAATTAATTTAATTAAAACATTTCAAAATTATTGTAAAAACAATTACGGATATATATTATTGTATATACTAATTATACAAGGCAAAAATAATTTATCTGAAATTGCAAAAATAATTGCACATTACTTGAAACAAACATTTTTCATGCCACTCGTCTGATAGGTTATAGTAATGAATAAAAATAAGTAAATATTAAATGAACTGATACACAACTTTAGTTTTAATTTTAATGTTTACTTATTTTTATTCATTGAAATCAGTGGCACGAAAAATATTTGCTTCAAGTAACGTGCAATTATTTTTGCGAATCTCGGAAAAATTGTTTTTGTATTGTACTCGGTACCTACATCAAATAATATATATACTTTCATTTTTTTGTAATAACTTTGAAACAACCTGTATAACGATGTAATTTTAGCAACAATTTGCGGTCCAAGAATAACACATTAAAAGTACAAAAACGTGAGGCTACAAAATTTCCTGGAGAAATGAACAACAAACACATTCTTAGAAAAATATCAGTCTTTGTGAAAGATAACTATAGAAGGTATTAATCTAATCTCTGTATAAAGTTAAAAAATGTTTCAGAAAATATTCCATTTGACTGGAGTGATGAAGAATTTGGTTTATATTGGAAAACTTTTCACAGAACACAAGGGTGACATATGGTCATGAATGAGTTAAAAACAAAGTTTTAAAACCGATGAATTAAATCAGCGGTAGTAAAAAGTTAGATAATATATTTCGCATAAAATATGACTATTTAGTAAAATGGAAAAATGAGATTTTATTTTAGGAATATAATGTAATGATAACAATTTTTATAATGCAATCTATTTATAATTTATAAAATGTATTCTGTTTTTAATTCATATAATATATTGAATTTTATAGCCGTTTTATGCAGCTTCATTAATGGATTTTTAATCATCATTGTGTCATCAAGGAAACTGCAGACTATTATAAATGTGTATACATCATACAAAGAGAGAATTGATAAAGGTATTGAACTAGTTATTTATGTAATATTCTAATGTTTAGATAGGGTTTTTAAGAGGCCGTTTGTAGGCATATCTAAAAATGTTAATGCGTAAACACTTGATGTGGTTGGTACCTAGTTCAAAAATAAATAGTTAATATGTTCGTCCAAACAAATACGCTAGGAAAAATATAACATAGATGAGAAAACATGTGTGCATCATGGTATGTTTATCGAAGAAATCTTTGAAGATGATCATTTGAGATAAATTATTTTTTAAACCCCAATTTATTTTCTAAAGAAACTTTAAATCTAAAAAGATAAAATCTTTTCTTTACTTCATTATTCCATTGAAAAGTTATTCAGTTTGAAGATCAAATTAGTAATTAAATACGGACAATTTCTTAAATAATAAGTTAGACAGATAATTTGCATAGCTGTTTGATGTTTTATTATCGTTAAAAGCAAATATGAAGTGAATGAAGTATTGCTATTATAAGAGATTATAAATCATAATTTAAATGCAAAAATATGACGTTACAATTGTAAATGTGTATGGAGCAAATTGCATTCTTGCATAATTTACATTCTTATTCTGGACATCCGCAAATATCATCTAATAAAGTGCAGTATTCAACACACTTATAAACAATTTTTGTTTCAAGTTTAAAAAATGTAAAGTCTATGAAATGAATGATTTGGCTAAATATGATATTTTGCCGCAGAAATCGTATGTGTGTTGGCCAACTAATAAGCAGCCGTTCAAGTTGAACGTCACTTGAAAATACCTTACCATAAAGGTTAAGCGCAACCTCTCTGAACTACCTTTACAAATAAACAGACTTGCTTACCTCTAGTGCTTTCGTGTATCCGAGCAGGAATACACAGGATAATAACAGCTGTATCCTTAAATGCATTACACTGAGTGTTAACACAAGAATATCTCTAATATCACTTTGTTTAAACACAATACTCAAGACGACTGATATTCACGCACAGACTTGCAGTGGCAGTACACCCAGCTAACGCAGTCGTTTCTAATCAATGAAGACATATGAAACTATACGACTACTGCGCTGTCACGTAGGCGCATGCGCCCACCTTACATCCGCTATCATGCCGCGTTATTTGAAAATTTCTGTAAATTATGTTCCTGTAGAGACCTCTATTAGTGAAAAGTTTTTTAAATTCTTTTAAATCATATTTATGCGATAAATATAAATGACTTAGTTTTCCTTGGAAAATCTTTTTTTGAAATAATACCATTGCCATATATATTTCGACTTTTCAAAAGTTCATATATCACTCAAAGTATCATTTTACGTGTTTACATTAATTATAAAAACAAACACACTAAATTGTAACATACTTAAAATGTAATAGTTGTTAATTTATTGAAAGAAAAATTGACCAACGTCGAAATATCCTAATACTTCTCTCTAAATTCATAATTAATGTAATCCTTTAATAAGTATTTATTTTTAATACTTGTTAATAATAATAAAGAAAAGTACTTATAACTTTAAGCAGACTTTATTCTTTAAAACATAAGTACAACTAATACAAGTAATAATGCAAGTAATGATAAAAAAAATGTCACACGAACACCAACTACAAATAGTTACATAACACTTTTATGTTGCTTAAATAATAAACATTTATGGTTTTTTATCTAAATCAGTAACACGCTGCTTATGGCGACCAATAGCATCCTGGTGGCGTTTAATTTGTTCTTCATGGAAGCTAATTTCGTCAGTCAAATCTTCCTTAAGTTTCTTCAGTTGTTCTTTTTGCTGAAAGTAAATGAGAGCGAAAATGATAACTTCAAACATTCATTTATGATTATCTGACTGGAAATCACCTGTCTGTAGAAATATTCCTCTTCAAAAGCAGCCTCTCGAGTACCCATAGAACCTCCAGCTTCTCTAATAGATCCACCGCCACCACCACCATGGCCTGCACCACTACCAAGGTCACCCACTTTACTGGAATAGCTAACTTTAGCCATTTTACTAGAAATACACAAAAATTAGAACATACCTCATATTGTACGCAGCAAAAAAATAGCAATAAACGCCGTAAACAGTTTGATATTTAAAGATTGTTTTTCTTTTACGTCTAAAAATAATTCTGTCACAATGTTTTAAAATATATAATACCTGATAAAATTATTACTGGTACGAGTGCTAACCAAACGTAAGAAATTCATTTTTGTTTCTTACTAGATTAAATACAATATGTGAATTATGCCGACTATCTGAGCCTCAATGATAACTATTTTAGAATTTTGTTAGTTCAGTTCTCTGAAATTATTTACACATATGGAAAATACACATAATACCAACATTGTATAATAAAAATGCGCCAATTAAAACTATTTGATTATTTTTTCAAAAGTACTTCAAATATAAATTTAGATATACCGATATAAGTAGAAAGATAATATATATTATTGTGTTACTAATTCATAAAAAAAAATCAGATATGGTGATATATAGTGTTTTGTCAATTACGATATAAAATTACTCTTCTCTTCCAATTAAGAAAAATAAGCATAAAAAATATATATATTTATTTAAATTTAAGGAAATTAATAAAATTCTTCAATGCAATAAAATTTAAATGATTCGGGCAAAAGCGAAAAGCAAGCATGAAATCACTTGTTTATTTCAATCTTATCATTTTATACAAATTAGAATAGAAAAGATAAGACAAATAATACAATGGATTAGTAATATAATAGTAAAGAACTGGGAAAATGATGAAAAAGAGGGATTAGTTACACTATTTAAGATCTATTTACAAGGTGTAAAAATGAATGAGATGCGGAGTAGTTTTATATCATATAATAAAAAACTTTGATAAATTTAACAGAACACAGTACATCCTTAGTTTACATTCATAAACCCATTCAAAAACAAATTTCGGATTAAATTATAATCTCTATTGACGTTTTTACAAATTACAAATGCGTGTGCAAAAACTGTATTTTTCACAGTTTTTATTCGTACTTGCCATCTGTGTAATTATTAGAAAAGTCACACATTCTTAAAATAGGTACACCGGCTATGCACCAAAAGATTCTACTCGTTTTATTGATACAACAAAAAAAATACAACTACGATTATTACATCTATCACAAGCATAAAGAAACAAAGGCACTTAATTCCCGAAAATAAACTACATTATTATTTTCAATGTGTTTATGAATTGCTTATTGCGATAGATACTTAAATAAATGAACCAAAATCTTCTGGAACACAATGGTATTTTATAGAGTAATCATATAGTAAGCATGCCGGTGTTTGATAAAGAAATAATAAAGGTTAAGCACTCTCATATATCCTTGAGCTCTGCCGGCATCTCGTTTTTAGGATGTTTGTTCTCAAAATGCTGTTTGTAAGTCTTTGGGTCCGGCATCTGGGCCTACACAAACAAAATCAGAAGACATTCATATTATTAATTGTTATTTATAACACTACTGTCTGTACGAAGTACGAGAATCGTCTTTATGTAACTGATCCCTAAAATTTTATTAGTAAATTACAAATCAATTTCTGTCAATACTTTGTATAAAGAAAGTTCTAATTTAAAAAGAAAATTATTTGTGCATTATGTATTGAAAGAAATTGATTTAATTTATAATTATCTCTTAATGACTTCTGCTTCTTCGGATTTCAGCTAGAACTTTCAAAACATTAATTATATATCTTTGTTTTCGAATTTACTGATACCGTCTGCATGATTTATACATTTTTTATCAAAAAAATATTTAAATCAAAGAGGAAAAAGAAAATTAATTATAATGTTTCTTTACAAGCATCTTACATTCTCATTAATAATGTAAGAAATAAACTTGCAAAATTATAGTTTTCATACTTGTTATCTGAAAATCATTAAAAAAAATTCTAACTGTAAACACATTAACTTTAATAGATTGAACCATAACAAAGATATATTATGAATACATCCATTAGTTTAATAATGTTTAATTAGTTTTATAAGCAAATGGCGAAATAGCTAACGATGTTTATTATTCATATTTTCAAAATATATCATTAATTCTGAATGAAACTAGCAAAATACACTACATTCATAAAATCGTCATAAAACTAGAACATGCTACTAGAATTATTGTGGCTTAAAATTCAGCAAATAAACATATATTTTGATTTCTTCCTTACCTTGCAAACGCCACAAACATGAACCAGAGCCTTTTGCGCTGCCTTTTTCTGATCATTGGAACTATGACCCTGTTGCTTCTTAATTTTCGCAGCCCTTTCTGCAGCTTTCGCTTGCGATTGTAGTTTCTGTTGTCCTCTGGCCATTTTCTTTAACTAAAGTCAACACACAGACGAATTTGTACAACGATAGTAGTGTACGGCAGCACTTAGTACTCCTGTAACAATAATAAGAATGAATTAATTTCCCTAGCATGCATGAGAAATATGGAATAACCTACTGATATTTACAATAATATAGATGAGTAATTTTACTAACTACTAATAAATGTTATTTTACTTGACAATCATTCTTTAATGATAAATATAAAGTTTAAATAAGAAAAATGTAAAAATTTGTACCAGATTTAAGACGTCTTCAATACATTTGCTGGTAATAGGAACACTGACGTTTCACGCTTGAATCCGAACCGGATATCTTACTTTCAACTATTGTTGCCAACTGTAGCAAAAATTATTTAAATATTACAATTAAAATTTTAGTGAAAGTAATATAAAAGCGATCAAGACATTATTAAAATATATTGTTAGATAAACAGTATTTATATAAACAATTTTAAATTTACATTAAATAATTTTTAGTGACAATTATTTTTAAATTTAATTAAATTTTATATTTCCTTAATTAAATATCAAAAATACAACTAATACATATATTTATCTACACTTGAAAGCTATTTTTTCAGATAATTCAATAAAAAAAATAAATTTAAATATCAATAATGAGTATCATGGCAACCCTGATTTAAAGCCTTTCGCTTCTTCGATACTTTGACATGTGGGAGAATGAATCTTAGAAAACATTCATGTAATTAAATATAACAGTATTATAACAATGCTTAGATTTTTTTTTACCAAATTTACGGACATATCATTAAAACAGCAAATTCGATGTATAGGAAAACGTGAAATAAATATAAAAAATCCAGAAAAAGAAGCGCAATTACCAAGTTAGTATTATAATTATTTATTATTAATATAATAAACCAAAAAAATAGTCTTTCAGTATCCTATTAGCAAAAAGTCGGATCGTAGAGTTTACGTATGGGGATTTCTGGATACAGGAGCCTTGGGTTTAGGTATTAAAGAGATGAGTAAAAGAAATGAAGTGGTTAAATCACCTAACCGTTTATCTTTCGCAGAAAAATATGATGTACGTATTTATATATATTTTTTCATCTTCGTGTTAATTTATATAAAAAGTAGTACATACCCAGCACTCAAGGAATAAACATTCTAATCGTGACATACATTGCACTCTGCACAGATAACATTTTATGATCTTCCGTACTTTCTTTTGTTTTTCGCGCAGTTACATTCTCTTCTTTATTTATATTTTTCATGATTTATTTACGGCTGCTTATGTTTGATTCTTAAAATAATGTAAAAATTACAGATAACAGATGTAGCTTGTGGTTTTGGCTTCACTGTATTTGCAATTAAATCTTCCGACAGACATAAAGTGTTTGGTACTGGAATAAATACCGATTCGCAGATCGGTTACCATGAACAAAAAAATAATGTACCTCAAAATCTTATTTTATATCCTTCTCCAATAAATTTACCAATTCAAAATGAAAAAGAGACAGAAATTTTGAAATTATCGACTGGTCGTGCACATCTATTAGCTTTAACAACAGAAGGTTTGTTTACACTGGGAAATAATTCTTATGGACAATGTGGAAGATCCATCGTAGATAATGAAAAATATTCTCATAGCTCATTAATTAATCACATTCCAAATATTAATGGAATAAATATAATCGACGTACAATGCGGACAAGATCATAGGTAATTTAAATTTTATTCCATTCGAGGGAGTAACTTAATTAATAACATTTATTTGCAATATTCTACTGTTCAAATTCAATTATTTTTTTTAATTTTTAGCCTAGTTTCTGGGTTTTTAAAAATATTTTCGTAAAAATTCAATAAAGAATGCTATCTTATTTATAGTTACTCCTTCCAAATGATAATTAAAATTCTGTAATTTAATTTAAATGACGAATTAATTGTAAATAGTTTGTTGCTTACTGAAAAAGGTGAAGTATTTAGCTGTGGTTGGGGTGCAGACGGTCAGACAGGTTTGGGACACTACAATATTGAATCCCAGTTTACTTCTTTAGCTGGAGATATTAAAGGAGAGAAAATTATCAAATTAGCCTGTACTGGCGATTGTGTTCTAGCATTAAACGGTAAGCATTAAGTATTTTTAATTTTTTTTTATGTTAATATACTTTCTTCGTTAGATAAAGGAGAAATTTTTGGATGGGGCAATTCGGAATACGGGCAACTTTTAAGTAATAATGATGAACAACAAATTAATCATCCAATCAGATTACAAAATTGTAAAAATATTGGAAGAATTGTTGATATTGCTTCAGGTGGATCATTTTGTATGGCTTTAAATGGTAAATAATTAGTTTTTAGTGCATTTTTTTAAATTTTTATTATTTCCTCTTAACGAGTTCAAGCGGAATATAAATTTACCAAGGTATACAGGATGTTTCAAAATTATTGCAAAAAAAATAAGGTTATATATTATTTAATGTGCTAATTACAACGTAGAAATATTGTTTTCGAAATTCGCAAAAAATAATTGCACATAACTTAAAGCAAACATTTGTCGTGATTGATAGATTACAGTAATGAATACAAATTAGTACATTAAAATTTAATTGAAGTTGTGTGACAATTCTTTCAATGATTGATGTTTACTAATTTTTATTCATTTCTATAATACGGTGGTTCCCAACCTTTTTTTAATCGTGACCCTTATTAGTTTTTTTAAAATGTTCGCAACCCCCCTTTCGCATATTTGATCAATAAAACAAAAAATAAAAGGTTTGACAAAATATATTTTAGGACTTAGTGATTATATTTTTTCCCCTCAAAAAAGCCAAGGCGACCCCCCAAAAAAGCTTAGGCGACCCCCTTGTGGATCGCGACCCACCAGTTGGGAACCGCTGCTATAATATGTCCAGTGACACGAAAAATGTTTGCTTTAAGTAATGTGCAATTATTTTTGCGAATTTTGAAAAAATCTTTTTGCGTTATAATCAGTAATAATTTTGAAACATCCTGTATAACACTATATAAAGAAATTAAATCATAATGTTGATTTTTCATTTCTATTTACATATAAATACAATGTTTTCAAGTTTATTGTAATACCTTCAAAAATATATTAAATATTTACAATAAGTCAATTAAGTGTTCAGGTATTGGTCTTTTAACAAATGATTTTGAATTCAATGAAACTGAATACTTGCATGATACAAATAATGAAAGTAGACGACGTGAAAATTATGACAACATAGAAATGTTTTGCAATAATTGTGTTTTTTTCTGTAGAACAAGGATCGGTATTTGTATGGGGTTACGGTTTATTAGGAAAAGGTCATGAAGTTCAGCAATCTCATAAACCTCTCCAAATTCCTCCAGTTCTGTTCGGCTCTAATGATTTTCAACCAGATTCTAAAGTAATATCAATATCTTGTGGAATGGCCCACATGGGTGCTGTTACTAATTTTGGCGATTTGTACATGTGGGGTAAAAATAAAAATGGATGTTTAGGTTTAGGCCACAAGAAGGATCAATATTTTCCATTAAAGGTAAAATATATATTTTTTTTAGATGTTATACAACTTATTTTGTATTTTTTTTTAGGTTGCTGTCGGAGCATCAGTTGAGAAAATATCCTGTGGATTAGATCACAGCATTGCAATTTGTAAACCGTTTATATAATATATTATTGGTAAACTCTTGTAAATATGTTTGATAAAAATAAATAAATTTTAATGAAACCTTTTGATTTTTTGTATGACCTTAATAAAATGGAGGAAAAATATAAGTTAATGCTAATAGTGCTTTATTCCAATTACTTTTAATTTAATTATTAACTTAAAATAAATTGTGCACATTAAATAAAATATAATTTATAATAATACTATGGTATTAAGTCAGGAACATTAGATTAAATCATTTGGGTTACTCAGCTTTCCAGCGAAGAGGATTGTACTTGTATCTTTTTCCACGATGAAATAAGCGAACGGACGGTTAGCTTTGAATTCTGATGGCATATTCTTGTTGACCAAAATTCCTCCTAAAATATATAAAACACGTTAATAAAATTAGAAAATAAAGAAGGTAATTAAAAACCTACCTGTAATTGCAGATGCAATAGTACCTTCTTCGTTTACTTCGATTTCAGCTTTATGAATTACTCGAGACAAATATAAACTTTGTGCAATTTTTCCTAAATCGGCGTAGTACGGATCAAAAACATCACTGATTCCCATCTACAATATCAAATACGTGTTAATAACAATAAAAATAGATAAGATTTACTAATATTACCTTTTCAAGAATAACGTTTAAAACAAAGTCTGAAGTCATTTTAAATTTTGGCAAATAAACTTTTATTTCATCATCGTATGTGTCCTTATCTTCATTTAATTGGTCAATAATATTTTTAAATGGTACGCGAGTTAGTTTAGTCAGTAAATCTGTTACATGAACTCCATCCCATGGTAAAAATACAATCATCCAATATTTTTCATCCTATAATAAACAATTAATTGAAATACTTTCACAATTATATATTAAGTAGTTTTTAAACTATTTAATTGTAAAACAGTAATAATTTACCTCTCCATAAGGTAGTGCAACTGCATGTGCCTGAAGATCTTCAAATCGAGAATACGCAAATACACCAGATTGATACATCATTTGTACTCTACCAAGTATTCTCATATTTTCATCGAAAAACGTCTCTGGCTTAGTGGCAGTTCTGTTGAAAGGAATACTCCATTGTCCTTTGAAGAAGATTGCAGTCGTCAGTAACAACTTGGCATCAGCCAGATCATCTAAAATACAAAAAAAATCGAATCTTATACTGTTGTTTACAATGTGTTACAAGACAAAAAATCATAATTAATCACTGCATTATTTAAAAATGTAAATACTGATAATGCAAATTGTAAATAAATATAAGCTTGCTATGAATTTTAATGAAACTAAAAGATACATTGCTTTACATTCATTTAAATTCCTCAAGGTGAAAAAGACGATTAAAACAAGATAGAATAACCATTAGTATAAGTTTATTATAGTTCTGTCATTGTTTTTTATGATTCGTTACTGAAAACTACTTAAAAACTAATTTATAAGTAGCATATTGTTCAACGATATCTGAAGAATATATTAAATCATATAACTTGATGTAGTGAGACAAAATATTAATACACATACCAAAGTTAATGAAGTGTTTCAGTCTATTGTTAGTTGCCTTGGCTAAGAAAGAGTCGATGTATTCAGCTGTTTGTTGCTTTCTTTTGAAATCCACTGGTAGAAACATAACATTATATTGCGTCGAAGTTTGATATTCAAAATTTTTATTTACTGGGTAATCTTTGTCTGTGAATATCGCACTTGCTAAACTGATTTCAACTCCGGTTCTGTTTAGCTAAATAAAAAGTTACAAATTATAAATGATATTTTAATAGATAAAACACTGTATATAAGATAGGTGTTTTCTACCGTTAATAGTTACAGATCAAATATAATTCGAAAATTAAATGAGATCAAAATGTATTTAACTGAGATTAAAACTCTCTGGCTATATATTATGATTAACTTACATTTAAAATTTTATTAATATTCTTGTATCCAAATTTGAACCTATTGTTGTCAGATGGTATTCTCAAAGCAGTTCGGAGTTGGTTCAAAGTGCTACCTGATGCACCTTCATTTAAAATTGCTAGCAGGTTCCATATACTATATGTTGACATAATGACATTTAATTGATCTCCGCCTTCTAATGAAGTTTTCTGAAAAAAAAATACAAATAGTATATTAACCGAGCGTATTTTTTATTAGGCTCGTAGTAGATCCAGGGACAAACTTTTTAGTATAATAATCAAAATATATTATTTAATAACTATTATTTTTATGATATAATACATCTGAAGCAATTATAATTTTAAATTATTTTAATAAAATCAGCAAATAACGGATATCCACCAAATTTACATAAGAGATAAAATGGTTGCATATAAGAATAAGACTTTTTATTCGAAAACTTCAAAATGAAATAAAAGCTAAATAAATTAAAGAAACAATAAATTATTTCTTTTGAAAAGTAAAGAATTGCGCAGTAAAGTTAATAGTTTTAAAAAAGTGGTAAATTAACAACAAAAAATAAAGAATGTTTTGAATAAACAACTTTTCAATTGCAAGTGTCAATCAACATATTAACTATTGAACAAATAAATGCGGTATTTTTTGATCATCTTAAAAGGATACTTAAGTATCATTTATAAACAAAAAAAACCGAAAAATCCGAACAAAAACTAAACCACAAAAACTGTGCATCATACATCATGACGTCATATATGATAAAATCTGCAAATATTTGTAAATAAACACGTGACTTCCAGATAGTCCCAACCAAAAACCACAAATTACGTTACTAATGTTACTATCATTGTTATAGACACTTTGGAATCATGTTATTTTGTGGTTTTTTAGATATGGTACCGAAAATATAATATACAGTGATAATAAATGCTATAACACAAACAAAATAATATTTATCAAAATTTAATTTCGCATTAAGTAGCAAATAAATATTTCTAAATTTAAAAAATCTATTTTAAATCATTTTACTTTATGGGTCATATACAGAATTTAAAATGATATAATTTCTTAAAGCCATTATTTTGAACAGAAAATAAGAGTAATACGAATAATGGCTTTTTCAAGATTTCTAGTTTATATATATTTTTTTAATTTCTAGGTATAGACTAACAATTTAAAATAGATGATATGTTATTTGGGCTAATGGTATATTTAAATATTTTTTTCTGTAAATAACAAATATAAACTTGTAGAGGTCAGTATCTTATTGATTAAATTTGTTTTTATTGTGATAAGATTAACTATAACATGTGCTTCCAGTTTATGATTCTTTGGCAGCGTTTTATACAATAAAATGAATTTATTCAGTAGTAATAACCCATGTTTTCATATCAGTGACATACATATTACTTTCGATAACAGTTCTATATAAATTTTGAAGCTTTCACTTTGCAAAGTTGTATGATACTTAAATATTTGCATATTTGGAAATCACGAATAATGAATGCGAAACAATAGTAATTTCAATAAAAGTTATTCACATACATAGTTAATTGTACACTGCCGGAGTTTTATCAAAGTTCTTTGTATTTTTTTTTAAATATATAAACAGGATGTATCTCAACAGACATGCAACCACAAAATCGTGATTTAATAAATGAGCTTAGTATTGTCTTCTTGCATCCGTTAACTTAATTGGTTACTAGTAGATGACTTCATCATAGTAAATATTGGACCTTTGCCACTCACTTTTAATAGAATTCATTACTAATTTACAGAGAAAAATTACTTATGGGTTTTCTATATTAATCAATAATCATATTTTCCTGTACACAATAAAGTTTAAATATTATTTATATTAAAATTGTAACGAAATTTAATTCTATGAATGATGTACATTGAGAAATATATGTTTACATTTCTGGATTTTTACGTTTGATTGTTAATAATAATATTTTAAAGTTAAAAACAATTGTCATTGTTAATAATTTTATTAAATTTGTGTAACTGAAATCTTAGAATTTAATCATTTATTTTAAAATTCTAATAAAACATAATTTTATGAATACTTTGAACTTTCTTTCAACTTGAATTAATATGCATATTATTTTTCTGTTTTATATTTTAAAAATTGTAAATGAATGTAAATTAAAATCAATATTTGTTTCATTTTATTCATTTTTATTTCAGATAAAAATAAATTTGTTGGTTAAACATTTTAATTAAACACAATTTTATAAATAATTTTCTATGAATTTTGTTATTTTTTGCTTCTAACATTATTTGATTTAATAACTGAGAGCCTTTTTAATTTTTTTACTTTAAATAACAACATTAAAAATTATGATTTATAAAATACGCTTTTATATAAAAGCAAAATAATATATTTTCATTAACTTATTTAAAGAAAAGAAAAAACCTTGTAATAGAGATATGAAAAAAACTATAAATATTTCTTGTTAGAATTCATCTATTATCTTTTAACGAACCGAGCTATAAAAATAATAAAAATAAAATAAATTGCAGTTATATAATATTAAGTACAATAAACAGGTACTAATAATTTTATATGACGAATACCATTTTTACTAAATTAAATAAATATACAAGATAAAAGGGATCAAATTTTGTGTGTATAAAGTTACGACATTAGAATTCTTACTGTAAATATAAATTTTTAGAATTTGTTGTAATTAAGGTATGTGGATGAGATAATTTTTTACAAAATAAAAAATAATATATATTTACGCGTGAAGCGTGAAGTGCGGTTACCAGCCGACAAAGAGATTAAAGAAGGAATGAAAATATGTTTGTCGGTTGTGAAAATCTTACTTTTGTACAATTTTATAATTCAAAAAACAGAAAAAGGCATTAAAATCCAGGGGATGAAAATAACTTTCTTGAATTTTGTATGTTTATATGTAAATTTTTAGTGAATATTAGAAATTAAAAATTATATGAATTCATAATGATTCACTAAAAATACACATTAATACGTTCCAAGAAATCTGTAAAAATTTCAAGAATTCGTACGTAGGTAAACGAGTACGTATAATACTCATATTTTTTTATTGGCTGTGATTCAGATACACCTTAATTATTCATATGTAAATACGTTTTTTAAAAACATATTCGGTGTCATTAAATAGAATTTTATCCTATCAAATTGAATTTTGAGATGTGTAATATTCATCTTTTGAGTCATTCGTTGCCTATTTTAAGAACGTAAACAATAACTGCATTTAATGAGTAATAGATGATTGCTTAGTTTACACAGTTAATCTGTCTAGCCAAAAGATTGAACTTTCTACATGCAAACATTGTCAATAAAGTAAATGAAATATTTTACTATAAATATTGAAATAGAAAAGTACAGAATAGATTCCCATATTTTATAAACATTTTAAAATGAGAACAGGTTTATAGTCACGTCAAGGCTAACCGCTCAAGATTTGATTTGATATTGTTTGTTGAAGAATTTTTCTAACAATGTACATTACCATTTTTGTATATAATAAATACATATTTTTATTTACGGTAATTTTAACCGCAGGTTACGTATAGGAAAACCAGAAATCATCAGATTTAATTTAATATTTAAACTCGCAACGTACTATTCTTATAAACGATAAATAAAAAATTTGAAGGTCCGAAAATCATCATCTAGCAAGGACGTTCATATATTATGCTGTTCATTGAATCATTGTTCGTATACAGGAAAAGTAATTATTGTTTATATTATAAATGTCAAAATGTTGATATTTTCGTATACTAGCATTTTGATTTTGAAATAATAATGAACGAGATAGAATAGTTTTATGAAATGTCAAAGTTTATAGAAAGTCACTTACTGCTAATAGCTCAATGGCAAATTCTCCCAAACCAGTAGTAACAGCGTTAGTATCATCTGATACCGAAGTCCCTTGGGAGTGTGCCCTTCTTGCACTGAGACACCATATCGTCAGGCACACTGCACTTACAACTGATACTGTAAAATATCAAAAACAAAAACAAAAATCACACTTGAATCAAAATGAAATCACATTAAACGGTATTTGACTACTCACGCTTCATTACAACTGATCACAACACAAACACGTAGAAACGTCACTTCATTAGCGTAAAAGCTTGACAGGTCAAGTGAAACTCAACGCACACAAAACAGCGATGAGTTTGTTATTGCAGATTGAACACAATTGACGGATGGTTGAGCACCAATGCTGACTTCGTTGCTGCTTCAAGGTAAAAGCAACGATACGACACGACAACGGACAACGGACAACGGACAACGACAATATAGAAAACACGTTGTTCGAGTCACAGACCAACAAATGAGTGCACGCGATTTCGAGTCCGATTAATGACTGCCAAATAATCACAGACGACGGGAGTTATAAATTATCTAATTCCTTTTCGAGTATTTATGTGGCAGGGGGACGGCAAAAAAAAAACCTTAATAACGCAACATCCGGCTTTGGTTTTCCCCAGTATTATAAGTTTCAAAAGTGTTTCTTTTCGGTGTACTGCAATAATTACCACGATTGAACATACAAATTAATTTCCAATATCTTATTCTCTTAAGTATTTGATTACGTAAATAAATGTATTGTTTTGGGATCGTTGCCACTATTATTTACAAATGTAGATAAATACATAATAACTCAATCAATACAAACAGGTTTCTCATCTTAATGCAATGTGTTTGAATCTATTTTTTTCTTATAGCATTCTATTTTTTATCTAATTTATAAAGTCACGATTCTTCAAAATAGAACCTTTTCTGAAGATCCGTTTATAAGACGTCTCAAAATATTACTAATCGGAATTCATTTATTGATTCATCTTTAAGATTTACCTGTAGATATGACACGGATATATGAATCCTAAGAATTTTAGGGCTTTCATAAAATTACAATTATTCCCTTTGATAAAATTACAATAAAATATTCGTTCATTCATAACTTTGATCCAATTGAATCCAAATTTGGCTATCGTGGGAAATTTTTTTGTCATATGACGGTAAATAAGTTGGTATTTATGAAAAAACCGCATTCAGTATTAAAGATAATCCATAGCTCAACCGGAAGATGATTCTGTAATGTAAACAATGAGATAATTAATTACTAATCAGTATGATAGTTATTAATCCATTTGAAAACAAACGATTTAAAAAATAATCTAACCATAATAAAATATCAAAATAAACACTTGTCTAAGTCTCACAAAATTCAGCCTCCAAGTCACCTTATGAGGGCATCATCAGAGGCTGGCCAGCACAGTTGGTAACCATAGACGCGTTTCGCTCTTATTAGAGCTCATCAGTATGGTATAACCTACTTCTTCACCTTACCATACTGATGAGCTCTAATAAGAGCGAAACGCGTCTATGGTTACCAACTGTGCTGGCCAGCCTCTGATGATGCCCTCATAAGGTGACTTGGAGGCTGAATTTTGTGAGACTTAGACAAGTGTTTATTTTGATATTTTATTATTAAACCTAGTTTCACCAAGTGAGCATTTAAAGACAATTAATTTTGTCTTTGTTGTTTTTTATTTAATCTAATCATTTTTAACTTTTAAAAAAGTTGTAGATTCTAGGCAATTATTTTGCTTTGAAAAATATCAAATCCCAAATTACTCTTTCGCACAGTGAGATCAGGTTTTTATTGGGACTTTTGGATCATAAAAAATAATATTTTGCAATTCATCCTCACCCATAATTTTAGCTTTCTGAATAAATATCATCTTAATGCTCGGCAAGAGTATCAGTAACATATGTTAGGAAATTAAAAAAAATATATTATGATGTATGAATTATTCATATTCTTTGTAATTACCTACTGTCAATTAATTTTTAGTATTAAATATAATTATTCTAATCACGATAATTTATTTCATTTATTTTTATAATATAAAAAGAACATTTTAAAAATATACTCAATCATATAACATACATTTTGTTATTAATAGAAAATAAGTATGTAAAAAATTCATTGTATATTTTAACTATTATTCTGTTACACACCTTTGTTGTGAACAGGAAAAAGTAATCAAAAATGTATCATCAATGAAATTCATTCAGAGTTTTTCATATAGTACATAAGGTAATAAAAATATGACATATGACGAAATTTAATGAGAAATTTATCATTTTTATTGTGGGAAAATTAAACCAACATTGTTAAACACATAAAAATATAGTAAATTGTTCAAAATTATGAGTTAAAAGATTACAGTGAAATATGTGGTGGCTCAGTGGTTTCGAGTCGGACTGTGGATTTGAGAACCCGCGTTCGATTCAAACAACCAACAGTTTTCACAACATTAAAATTACCCCTGTGGCTTCCCCACCTCTAATATCTTTAATGATGGTTGGTAACCGCACTTTACGCGCATAAATATATCACTTATCGAGATCTGCTATTGCAGACTGCCAAACCCTATAGGGTAAATGCATGATGATATATTTTTTTATTTTATAAACATATGTACATGGAGACTTGTTTCTGTTCATGTTTAGTAAATTTTCTATTTACCATTTTACTCTATTTTGTTTTCATATTTTATTTACAGCACAGGTATACAATAATTTATTATTTCAATTATAAATTTGTTAAAAATAAAAACATACGGACCAAAAATATTTATGAATGAAGCGATCAGTACCAAATTAAATTTTTTCTAGTTAAGATTTCAATTTATTTCATTATTATTTAGAGAAGGAAATTCAGCAGACGCCGGTATTTAAGCCCAGGTCTAATTTATAATAATTCATTTTTCAACTTAGTTTATTTATTTTTTAATAATATAATGGGGTACGTGGTTCAGTGGTATCGAGTCGGCCTATGGATTTGAGAACCCGGGTTTGATTCCTAAAGCTGACAAACAATTTTCACCTCATAAAAACTACCTCTGTGCCACCCATTCAGGAAAAACAAGAAATGGCAGATCCAATATAATCTAGTACATTAATTTTTTTTTTTTAAATTCGCAAAAGGATTTGCACTTCATATGAATATTTAGTGCTACTGGATTCAAGTAAATATATTAATATTCAAAATAATATTATGTAACGTTTCAACAATGAATAAATTTTATTTAATTATTTAGATTTAAACAAATTAAAAAAAAACTATTGAAACCAGTGCTACTGAAAATGAAGACTTCATTTTTGTTTGCAAATTAAAAAACTCTTTTTGATCTGAGATCAATATATCATGTTGTATCTGTAATTTATGGCATTTCTCAAGGGCAATTTTGAGCTATTTTGGAAAATACGTCAGTAATGTCTGCGCAAACCTATTTAAAATGCAAGGGATAGAACTTGCAACGTGTTGCATTGCAATAAAACCACAAACAATGATGTCACGCGATCATGGCCCATTTGTATACTGGACCAAAAGGTTTCCATTCTAGGCCATCTTTCTTATTTCTTGCATCAGTGTTATTTATTGTCATTTCTAAACCTTTAATATAATTTCATAAAACAGCTATTACTTTGAAATTTGGTAAATTATTTTCTATTTGTATACCAAGCCTAAATATTTTACTTCACATACTTATCAATATACCTCACGCTTAATGCGTCAATGGAGTGTAAAAATTTTATAGGAGTTTCCGGAAAATGACGTAATGGTTCCCTTATTTCCTATGATAATGTCATGCAAATTCTATCGGAAATACTTCAAACTCTATTTAAACAATCGTTCTTTATTTGTCATTGACATTTTTGAATATAAACCCAATTGCTTTTTAGTCAATTAAAAGTTAAAAGGTTTATTGTGTATACTTAGATTCGTTATATTAATCCATCTTAATGGACAATTTTTTTTTTGTTGCAATAATAAAACACCCACATTCAGATGTAAATTCGAAGAAATATTAATGTGACATGAAAGAGAGAAAACATAATAAAATATAAACTATTTCTAAAAATTTTATTTCAAATTTCTACATAAAATATGAGTTACTACAAAAAATACACAAAATATTTGCCATACAAATACATAAAAAATAATTAAATATGTTTTTCAAAACTTATTTACTTAAATATGGTTGACTATAATAGCTACTCAATTGATTCATGTTAAAAGCATAGTGTATTAATGAAAATATATATTTTCTAATTTTACTATGATTGCATTCGGTTTTTGGTCTTCATGAAGTATAGCAATGATTTTATTTATATATATATATATATATACAGGGTGAGTCTGGGAAGACGCCCCCCCCTTTAACTTTTTTATTATGAGTAATAGAAAAAAATGGTTCATATGAAAGTTTTATTATTTTAAATATACTATTTGATGGCAGATGTAGATATTTTTTATAAAGTCAGGTTTACAAGATACGACTATCAACTTTTATTTTTTAAATAGCAACCTATAATTATTTTACTAAAATAAAAACCGCCATTTTTTTCTCTTTTCAACAGTGTATTAGTTTTTATTAATGTATCTGAAAAAATTCGAGAAAAATAAGAAAATTGAGAAATACTAGAAATAATTTTTATACAAATATTATAGGTGGCTATGTGAAAATAAACAAAATGTAACAGTGTTATACAACTTAACAAACTAAAGCAACAAATTCAGTAACAAAAACAACTTAAAACAAATTATTTTCACATAGCCACCTATAATATTTGTATAAAAATTATTTCTAGTATTTCTCAATTTTCTTATTTTTCTCGAATTTTTTCAGATACATTAATAAAAACTAATACACCGTTGAAAAGAGAAAAAAATGGCGGTTTTTATTTTAGTAAAATAATTATAGGTTGCTATTTAAAAAATAAAAGTTGATAGTCGTATCTTGTAAACCTGACTTTATAAAAAATATCTACATCTGCCATCAAATAGTATATTTAAAATAATAAAACTTTCATATGAACCATTTTTTTCTATTACTCATAATAAAAAAGTTAATGGGGGGGCGTCTTCCCAGACTCACCCTGTATATATATATATATATATATATATATATATATATATATATATATATATATATATATATATATATATATATATATATATATAATTGTTAGAGCTGCTATTATACAAACAATATTAAGAATAATTTTTAAAATTCAACAATCTGCATCATACTGTCAAACATTACGCTAACTTATAATTGAGCAATACTTTTAAACATAACACTAAATTAAATTCATATTTAATAAAACTACTATGTATGCTAATATTGGATTTATGCAGACATTTACTTATTTGCCAATGTTATTTTAATTGATAATAGAAAATTAAATTGATGACTGATTATTATCTTTAACTGTAAAGCCGACTCAATTAGTTACAAAGGTAGTCGGGTAACAAAAACAAAACTTGTATTGTAGTAAATTCAGTTATTTGGTAATTCGAACAGTCAGAGTTTTATAGTTAATTTGTTTTTGTTTCCTGAAAGAATCTCTTTCGCTTCTGAGAAGTATTTAAAAATATTTAGTCCGCACCAATGATATACAAAACGCAACCTACAATATAAAACATAATAAGAAGCTATACGTGATATCAAACATGTAATCTTTACAAGGGCGATGGCCGGGTTTTTTGGTAAGCCTCCCACATTGTTTCATAACTCGTTCGAGATACAAATAAGTTTCTCTCCCTCCATCTGCATAAATCCAGTTAAAAATTAAATAGCAAATTCTGTTCCACACAATTATATTAATAGTATAAATACAAATACAGTTTCCTCCGGTATTTTGTTTGAGTAGTGTAACACAGACTATAAATATAAATGAGTTTCCTTGCGTTATAAAAAGGTCATCACTGTTAAAGAATGTAGTAATAAAAATAAAATATCTTAGAAAACCACTGATTTACCATATGCAACTTGAAATATAAATTCTTTTCACATTGTCATATAAAGGTTATACCCAGTACTGATTTTTGCGCAGCATAAGATTAGTATTGTGCGTGGAATAAGTAGGTTCCGAAGTATCGTAGCTGCTCCAGTCTTCAGTTTGGTCGTCTGAAGTACCGTAAGGATAACGCGCATGCACGTCAAGTTCGGAATTACCCAGAGAGTCCACGGGCCGCAACAGAGTGACTTTACACTGGGGCACAGACATGGTCGCCGGCACCTGCGTGGTTAAAGCGGTGGGCATGGATATGTTTTCAGACATGTACCTCTTCGTGTAGGGGGAAGATGACATCAACTGCTCAGGGGGTTTAGGCAGTTGCACATTTTGCATACACTGACCACTTTTATTCTTGTTCTTGTCGACACAATGAAAATGTCTACATTTTATAATCACTATAACTGTGATGCCGGTGATAATAATTCCGGTGATAACTGTCAGAACAAGAAAATAATCACTACTCATATTCCGACTAGTCATATGCATTTCACCACCTTCATGTCCGGCGGGATCTTGTGGCTCAGGTAGATTAGATTTTGATTTATCTATTGCGTTTCGCAAGATCTTGAATCGGATCTCACCAACAGCAGGTTGAAAAATACTTGTAGATAACATAAACACGAGTTTCTCTTCATAGTCTTTTGAATTTGCTTTTATGTTTGGGGCAATGTAATAAATTAGACCACTTTTTATTTCCTCATGAGTGAACATTTTCACTGAATTATCTACTACATTTCGTTTTTCACCGGAACTTCGTATTATTTTACGGATTTGTCCATGCAATGGTTTTTGAATCAACATGTACTTTGGATTACTGCTAGTTAATTTTGCTAAAGGTGTTGCATCTAAAATATTTAACGTGAACTTTATTTTGGATCCTGATATCACTGTCAAGTTGCCAATCTGCATCAATGGCTGTACTTTTACTACAACATCTGCAACTGAGCCAATATTTTTACCTTCACTAGATATGCCCACAAAAACTTTAAACGAATCGTTTGCACTAGACATGTCTGTTTGCATATACATTACACTTTTTTCATAAAGGTCAGAATAATTAAAATGATTAGATGCCATATCTCTAACATACAAAACACCATGATTTGGCATCTTAGTTACAGTAAAATGAATTCTATTTACGTCGGCATTTGTATGAATATCAAACTGATTAATTGACAAAGATGCTACGTTTGATCCTTGCTGCAGGTAAACCGGAACACCATTTGTTACGTTAATAATTACTGGGATTACTTGGATATTAAAAAGTGTGTATTCAGGTTTAAATTTCTCATCCCAAACTCTAAAGTAAAAAGTAGTTTGTTGTGGACTCCCTGAATGAATATAAACTATTTTATTAGCATCTATATCGGCTTGGGAAAATGTATTCACTATTGATTGATCTTGCAGTTCTCCACTATCGGTGATCATAACCAGTTTTCCTTGCTTTGGGTTTGTAATGACAACATATTTCAAATCAGCTGGTTCCGTATCAGCATCTTCAGTTAACAAATCATTTCTCGTGATGGTATAATTTTCTCCTTCAACCACTGCTATTTTAGGCGCAATTGTAAGAAGTTCAAAAGGTTGATCATTAATAGGGATTATTTTTATAGGTACTGTGACATTACAGAGAGTGATATAACCCGGTATAAAGAATAAAGTAAATGTTACAGAATCGTTGTATGAATCGGAATGATCGTGTTGATATTTTATTTGGCCGGATTCGATCTGCGATTGAGTAAATACCGTAGTATTTGTATTTTCAGATAAAGTTATGTATCCATGAGTAGGTTGCGAGGCAGATAAGTGTATAATAGGAGCGTTTAGACCTGTGTGGCTCTCTAAAAAACTAACTACTTCTGAAAGGTTTAGTTGAATACTTGATAATCCACCTTCAATCACTTCGATTTTTGGGACACTGATATATGAATCCAAACCTCCTGATGATACGGATATGTCTATCGACATTTTCTGTAAAACATCAACGCAATACTTTATATATAAAAAATAAAGGTTTCACTAACGAGTCTTGGAAAAGACAACCTGTTTACTATGAAATAAAAATCGTGTTTACTTACTTTCTTATGTATGGTGGCTGCAAGATGAGCATGAATGTTAAAAACAAAAAAGTCATTAGCATATAATCCAGCAAAAGGATGAGTATGTTCATAAAAAACTTTGCTCAAGTTTACATGTTCTTGCGTAAAATATTGTACTATTTTAAAATTGCCCGGAATTTCTGTTTCCATCATCAGTCGACCTAGATTTGGAGATGAAATCACTTCATAAGCAATAATTCGTTTTCCGTCAGTTGCAATTGAAAGTAAATCATTTGTTGTTATAAAAGAGCGATGTAAAGGGAAAACGTGTAGATTTGTCAGTTTTACCAGTGATAATTTTACTGGTTTTGTAGTAATTACAAAAGATCTTTCTTTTGTAACATGTAAACCATCACTAACTGTGAATAAAAATTTTGCTTCTGATCCATCTACAAAGAAATAAAAATATGATGCATCTTTAGACCATTTTTAAATTAATAATCTTACTTGAATGTTTAAACATTACAAAGCCTGCATCAAGATCATCTTGAGTAAAAGTATGTACTGAATAGTCGGAATTTTGTTTTAATGTCACATTTCCCCACCAACAACCAGTAACGGTATAAGTTAATGTCTCTTTTGGTTTATCGTTATCTGTTGCACCTAATATAAAAGTAATAATAAATACAAAGCACGTTGAATACAAAAATGTAAATTGACAGTGTAAATACCAATTAAGAATGACTAAATACTTATTTTTCCGCTGTCAAACGTCCCTGAACCATATTAAAGAAAAATAAAAGATGCAAATAATTAAATATTCGATTCTTTAGACAATGGAAAAATACATTTAGTTAACTGATAGTTATTTATCTTAATCGACGTTCTAAATAATAAAGTTGTTGACTAACTTAGCATTTCTTTTGTAATAGTTGCAAGTCCTCCCTCCCACATAGAAAGTCCTGTGTTATTTACAACAGAAGGAACTTGGTCGTTAATTGGAGTTATTCTAAAAGTTACAATTGCTGGAATACTTCGTTTTTGACCCGCAATTCCTATTACTACCATTTCGTCTTTGAAATTTTCACTATTGTTATGAGAATACTAAAAATATAATATTTCATAAAAACAAGAATTATAATTATAATTTAAATCAATACCTTAAGGAACCCTTTCTCAAGATCTTTTTGTGAAAAATTGTTAGAAGAATTGCACTGATTATTCTTCTTCAAACAACCAAATTTCGGCGGTTGTATTACCAAAAAATCTGTCACTTTATTGTTATAATATTCAGTTAAAACAAATAAATTCGTAGGAGATAACGTTGCTTCTGCTCCTTCAAATATGTCAAGAATTGCGCTTCCCAAATATAAATGCTCAGGAACAACAATTATGTTTAACATTACATTGCTTAGCCAAACAATGCCGTTTGTTACGTTGAATACAATACGATCTTGTGTTTCGTTTGCGCTAGACTGCACGTATCTGACTTTATTTGAGTTTATAGATTCTTGAGTAAACTGTTTGTTAGTTTCTAGTTGTTCTTTTTTATTTGTGTCTGAATCTATGTCTAAATAACCGAACTGAGGTAGTTCAGTAACATAGTATGTTATTACTTTTGGTGGCACTTGATTTTGAGCGATCTAAAATTAATAAATTCATTGTATAAACTTTTATATGAAATTAACGACGTATCGAATATTTTAGAAAGAGGCTATTGTTCGAAATTACTATTTGCTAATAGTATAATCTCATGGAAGGAAAAATGAAATATATTCACATTTTACAAGAGTTTTGACTATTTTAATATTTTTGTTAAGGCCGCTTCGGAGTGAACACAATTTTCGTATTTTCCCCTAAATCTTATGCACCCGTTAAGCCCAGCAAATTGCCGTGTTACTATTCTTGGAACCGTGGTCTGCTGGCCAAGGGTCTAATTATTAGGGATTGTAATTTTTTTTTAAATGCTGTTATTGTGTATTCCAATATTCGTTGTATTATCTTCGACTTCCGAAATATCTAACCCAGATGATACGAGTTTCACAGACATTTAAGTTTTAGACGAATTTGCACGTTATTTTGTATTTATTATCTATTCTTAAAATATTTATTAGATTAGAAACAATAACAATTAAAATAAATTAACTGTACGGAACATCAATATAAATAACTCAAATCATTTATAGTACAGAAATGAGAAATTGCTTTGCTTATATAAATATTAAGGAATAACATCTTGTATTTAACGGCTGGTAACTGCAGTTCACAAGCATAAATATATTACTGAGATCTACAACAATAGAATGCCACTGCAAGAATGGGTGAAGGAATGTTTATTTTTTGTGAATTTATGGTTGAACCGGTTCAAAATTCGAAATTTTTAAAAACATGTTTCTATATAGTTCAGAGCACGAGAAATACACTCGTTCAAACCGCATTTCAATATCTCTTTTAGTTTTTGAGTTATGTCGATTTTTGACTTTTTAAAAAATTCAACTTTGAGAGCCCATATCTCGAAAACTAAAAGAGATATTGAAATGCGGTTTGAACGAGTGTATTTCTCTTGCGCTACTTAACTTATACCGAAATTTTACCATTTTTGAAAATTTTTCAACTTTTTTCAAAATTTTCTTTTCTCAATATTTCCAAAAGTTGAAGAGATAATGAAAATCTGAAAACACCAGTTAATTCCTCGCGTGAAAATACATAGGTATGCAAATTTTTACAGCAAAATTCGCACGGATACATTTTTTATTACAAAAAATCGAAAATAGCCATTTTTTAGAAATTTCTTAAGGGGTACCCCTTGGCGTTTTTACGAATTATGGCCATTTTTTGTTTTTTTGTAATAAAAAATGTATCCGTGCGAATTTTGCTATAAAAATTTGCATACCTATGTATTTTCACGCGAGGAATTCACTGGTGTTTTCAGATTTTTATTATCTTTTCAACTTTTGGAAATATTGAGAAAAGAAAATTTTGACAAAAAATTGAAAAATTTTCAAAAATGGTAAAATTTCGGTATAAGTTAAGGAGAAATACACTCGTTCAAACCGCATTTCAATATCTCTTTTAGTTTTCCAGATATGGGCTCTCAAAGTTGAGTTTTTAAAAAAGTCAAAAATCGATATAACTCAAAAACTAAAAGAGATATTGAAATGCGGTTTGAACGAGTGTATTTCTCGTGCTCTGAACTATATAGAAACATAATTTAAAAAAATTCGATTTTTGAACCGGTTCAATCAAAAGTTCACAAAAAATAAATATGAATTTCCCATCTTAGTAAATAATATATTTATGCTTGTGAACTGCAGTTACCAGCCGTTAAAATCGCGGTTCAATATGTCATCGCAACGAAGCTTTTGTGTGCGTACTTCTGAACTAACACTTACACACACCATGGTTGACACTTAGTAGTTACAGGAGACGTTTTCACCAATATGCATAGTGGAATCCACAGATAATTCGTTCCTCTAAAGCCTTTATATTATTGCATGGAAAAATACAAAATAATTCTGTATTTTGGGAAAAAATAATAATTCTAAAACTAGTACAGATTTATAAAAAAAAATATTCTGTGACCGTAGTGGTAAAAGTTTATGGTTACCCCGCAATAAATAAATACCTGCTTTCAAATCATAGTCGCTGCGAGATCACAAGATGTTAGTTTGGTTGCATAGTTTTTACATTTGGGAATTAAAACATGAAGCTGACTGATTATTTATATAAAATTTGAATAAATTTGGTCAGTTAGAAGAGCATATATATTGATAGCATTTCTGAGCGTTTTCGCTTGTACTCCAGAGCGGCCTTAAATAAAAATAATTTCTTGCTCTCACCTCTAAATTTTCTTTGAGGACAGGTATACTGGTAGATTCTTCTACGTATAAAGTATGATTCGCTACTAACATTAGCGGTTTCCAATAATTGGCAGGTAAAATTCTAAAAGTTAAAGTAACTATATTACTAGTTTCCTGGCAGTGAACTTTTAGTTTTATTTCATCGAAAGACATGGAACCTCCATCATGCGTATACATAACTTGTGCCAAATTTACATCTTGCTGAGTGAATTGCTTCACTTCCTACACGGAAAAAATAATTCGTTACATGAAAAACACGAATTATTTGTCAAATTACCTGCTTGTTACTTGAAAGAACAATTTTTCCATTTTGTGGTTTATTTATAATTTCATAAATAATATTATTATCTTTAGAATTTAAATTAGTCACTACATGTAGTTCTTCCAAAGTTATATAGATTGATTTTCCTTGTTCCAAAACATTTTTCTTAGGTTTAAGAACTTTTATAAATGGATTTGAAGCTTGTATTTCTAAATGACCATTGACGTTGTGTTGTCCATCCGACACCCAAAATTTCATTTTACCATAATTGTCGCCCTTGTGTTTAAAAAGTATGGCTTCGTTATTTAAATCATCTTGCGTAAACTCGAAAATTTCTTCATTCGATGAGTTTACTTTGTATAAAGCTCCATTTGGAATTTCTCGACAAGAATATACTATTTTTGATAATTTTGTATCTATGTCAACATCCGAGTAAGAAAGATCTCTTCCTGTTAATAACTTTTTTGCGTTAATTATAACATGAAAAACAGTATCAACATTTCTTATTGGAGTATTGTCATTTTTCAAGAAAATATCTATATGAAGTTTTCCAGAATATTGTGCGTTTTCTTCTTCATTTGACAAAGCCAGAAATGTGAAATAATCACTCTGACTTTCTGAATCATCGTGAACATATACAACAGAACCTTTTAAAAGCTCATTTAAAGTAAAGTAATCGCTGTTGTTAGAATACTTTGCTCTATCACTTACTTGTATGACACCATGTTTTGGTTTTTGTGTTATGTTAAAAGTGAAATCTTTAACTCCATCAATTGTAAGGTTTAAGTTCATTGCTGTTATATTTACTTTGGATCCTTCTTCAACTTGCAGTGGTTTTATAATTGCTCTAATTTTCGAAAACAGTTCTGAATTCGAGTGATAAATTAACGTTATATTTGCTGTTAAATATTCACATCCAAGAGCAGAAACAGTTAGACTAACAATATCTGTTATATTTGAGTAAGATCTTCGATATAATCTATATCGAATTTCAGCGGAATTAATATCTTCTTGAGTAAAACTATTACCTACTTGCATCCTGTATTTAGAATTCGAAGAGAGGTAACCGTAAAGTGGTGCTTTTGTAATTCGGTACATTATTAATGCTGGATTTGTCCATAGTGGTTCAGTTTTGTAAAGTAATTCGTTTTCAGTTAGAACTACATCAATGGTAGAATTTAAATGAACATGTTTTTGATGTAGTCGGATTAAATTTAACTTTGTAAAAGTCATTCGAAAACTATATGTTGTTGAATTAACGTTTCTCAATGACGCAAAGAACTAAAATATAATTGTATAAATCAAACATAGAACTATGAATTAAAAGGCACTAAAATTTAGAATGATTCAAAATTTTAAATGCAAGTATATTTTATTTTTATATATCTATGTTTTAAGAATCTAAATCGGAAGTACTCAAGTAAATTGCTGTTTTTGAATCATATATGGTAACCACCCTTCTAGTGGTATATTAATAATAATATTCACATTATGCCAAAAAGTGTCGACATGTTAGTTACGAATGAATTACCGCGATGCAAATATCACATAAAATTGTGAAATGTAATGAAACTTGAGGAATTTTGCTACAATCGTATATTTTGATATTGTAAATTATGAATCATCTATATATGAAAAAAATAAAGAACCCTACCTTAAATTCATCATGATTGGGATTCCCAGTTGTATGTCTATATCGCACTCTGTACTGTTCCAATTCATTGCTGGAAAAAGAAGTCACAGATTCCCACTTATCATGTCTTTCAACTTCAACTACCCCATGCTTAGGTGGAGTAACAATAGTGTATTTCAAATTAGAAACACCGGTTCTCACATTGGAAACCAATGACAAATTATATGGTGTAATCAATACTATAGATTCATGGACAAGTATTACACCTGTATTATTCTGCAGCCTTAAATGTTGAGCATAAGTTGATATTCTCAAAAAAGCTACTTTGCTTGTTTCTATCCCATCAGAAATTTGAAAGGCTATGTTTGAATTAGTGTCAGCGCCACCATGATGTACGAATTTGATTTTGTTGTTGTTGATATCTTGTTGGGAAAATGACGTTATAGGAACAGATGGCTGACCAACTCTTTCTAAATGCCCAACTAATTTTATATCTTGCGGTAAGACCGTATATATTAAGTCTTTTGCTAGTGTATCTGCATCTTTCGCTTGTAGAAGCTTATTTGTAAGGAATTCTTCCGAACCCTTTAAGAAAAACGTTCAAATGGGTATTTGAAATTATTTTCACGGTCACTGTCCATGCTCAATTATTTTTAATCATTTTGCAGTGTTTCTTAAGCTTAAATATTTACACTTTTAATTATTGATGTATGTACATTTATTTTTAACTGTAACTTAATATTGCAAATGAATATTTAAATTTTAAAATGGACAGTAACAGTAAATGTGTTTGTTTGAAACATGGATTGTATAGGTTAAATTATAATAAAGTAAATTTACAAAGCACTTACCAGTTTTAGGTCATACCACAAAAGTCTGGGTTAGAGCTTGCACATTTATCTTAAATAAACAAAATAATACATGGTTAAGAAAACATTAATAACAAATAAATGCAAAAAATAAACAGACAATATGACTACTTGTGAAATTATTTGACGTACTTCATTGAATTATGATTATACAATTTGTTATTAATTTCACAAAGTATTCATAATATTATTAAAAAATATTTTTCATGCTTTTCTCTAATTAACTGTTAAAGTAATGATGCGTATCAGCTATCAAAATCTTTCAAGCACGAACATATCAAACTTTTTAAAAAATTGTGATTATTAATTTTATGCTGAAATAATTTTACGATTTAATTTTAATGGGGTTTTGCACATCGCAATATTTTTTACAGGATTATTCAGTTAAAATCTTCAATTTCGAAAACAAATATTATATTTACTTTAGAGATGCGCGTTATTACCCGAAACCCTTACCCGAACCAGACCCGACATGAACAACTTACAACAAATCCAAAACCCGACTGCGGGTCGGGTAAGTCAGGTTGGATATGGTTAAGTCGGGTCGGGTCTGGGCGAGTTGGAAACGGATAAGTCGGGTCGGGTCTGGGTGAGTTGGAAACGGTAAATCGGGTCGGATTCTTAATTTAAATATATTATCACGCCTTTTTACCCATTACTGGGTATGGCACTCTGTCGTAGCGGATCTCGGTAAGTGCGGTATCAGCCGTAAAATATTCACTTGCAAAAATTTGATGTGCTAATTTGAATTATAAATAAAATAAAAATAAATTTATCGTTACGTAAATGATGTAATAATAATAAAAATATACCCTTCATTTAGAGAATTTTGAAAAAATCTTTTAATCGCTTAAAATGAGCTAAAAATTTGCTTATAAGTCAATTGGAGTACGGAACAAGTTTACAGCGATTTTTAAAATTTCAAAAATTTTCTCCAAAATTTTTCCCTAAACAGTTTTTGAACATTATCTCAAAAATTGTAAGACTTATGAACTTAGCGATTACATCATTGGATTCAGCAGGTCAAAATACATATGTATGTAAATTTTCGTTACAATATGCGTACGAGAAAGTGAAAATTGCTTGAAAATCGTAAAAACACCTTAAAAAATTCAAAAATAAAATCCCTTAAAATGAACTAAAAATTTGCTATAAGTAAATATCTTCATATCTTTTTTAATTTTTGAAATATAGGGTCCGGTTAAATTTTTTTGAAAATGCGCATCTCAAATTTACTTTAAAGAAACATTATATTATATTTTAAATGCACAATCTTGTAATATAATCACTTTGCCATGCACGCATACTAAATTTTCTAAGTCTAACAAATTTTCTAATCATGCACAATGCATTTAAATGAAATATATAGCTTTAGAAATCTAAATTCTATGATTATTATGTTTATTTACATATTTTAAATTTTAAACTAGATGAGTTATAAATTTAAATAATGGTCATTAACTTACGTTAAAATATTAGTAGATTTAAAAAATACCTGAGGTATACGAAGAACATTTGATGTTGGAATTTCGAAGACCGGTGGATCATTTACTGGAGTAACAAGAATTGGAAGGGTAAATCTGTTCTTTCCTTGCAAATATGCAGGTAGAATAAATGAATCTCCAACTGATAACTCTAAATCCATTACTAGTCGATCTTTTGTATTTTCTGACCCGTCATGCACGTAACGAACCTATAAATTCATTCAAATTAGCTATTTAATTTTACAGTTAGCAATACAAAACAATTTGGAATTATAAATGCACCGAAACTTCATTGAATTCAATGAAACTATCGTATATTTAGTGCTATATAAATTATGTTTAAAATTTAATATTAAAACAGAATTCCATATTCAGAATGGAAATTACTTTATTTCTCAAAACAAACAAATCAAATATTGTACTCAAAAATTATTTTTTGAAAGATTAATCAATAATGTTGCTATTTAATTTAATTTATCTTACCTTATCTCTGGATAAATCTAAAAGCGTGAATGAATTATCCTTTCTTGGCCAAATGTCAACATATAAATTCCCGTGAGTAGGTGCCTCTATAACTTGAAACATAATTCCCGATTCACGAATACCATATTTGTGATAATCAAGAACTAAATGCAAATTGGCAGTTGTAATCAATTCGTTTTCCCCTTCCAACACTTGAAGAGCTTTCACGGATAACAACTCAAGATCGGTTGCTAGATTTGAGTTTGAAAACACCTAAATAATTTGTTTATTTAGTTTACAATAAATTATGATTGTGTAAAATTCTACCTTGTATTCTTTTGTGTAGTTGAGATTAACGCACATAAGTCCCTCGCATTTGCACTGAAAAGAATCCAAACCTTTTTGGAGACATTTAGAGTGCTTTGCACAAGGATTATTTACGCAAGGATAATGCCAAATACATCCAGGACGAATTCCTTCGGTAGCTTTCACGTTTGATAATCCTACTTTGAAATCATCAATGGCGATACTTTTCAAGCAACCTTTAAAACTAACATCTGACGTTTTAAAGCCTTTTACTAACGCTCTAGCTTTCTTTTCGTTTTCAATACCACCGATAGAAAATGCATCTGGATATTCTAAGTGACGATTTCGTCCCAAACGGGGTAAATAAGAAGAACTGGTCACTGAGTCAACAGTTAATTCCGCTATTGATCCAATATGTATTAACATTTTATGCCATCTTCCATCAGATATAAATATATCGTTGGTCACATTCATTTGGACGTTATTATATTTCATTGTCAATTTTAATCGACCTTTCCATATTTCTAATGCTAACAACAATAAATCTGATTTTGTAGAAAATCCTGTACTGTATAAGAAAATACATTGTTCCATTATCGTTTTAAATTCCATCTGAAATCTGGAATGGAATATATCAATACTAATTTTTCCAAAATTAAATATGTAAAAATATCTTTTTTGTCATTCAAACCAATTTAGAACTAAATATTTAAACAAATAATACTATTATTAAGAATATATATACAAGATGAATGAATATAAAAATATTATTTTATAAAAACTGTTAGAAGAAATTTAGTATTTGGAGAAAAAATATTGCATTATAAACATTCCAAACGAGAGTAAAAAGTACAAATCATTGTTTATATTTATTTAGGAAATTGCGAAATAAAACAAATAACGTAATGGATAATAATAACTATAATATAAGGAAATATGATGAAATAAACGTATCTAACATCTGACATACGAAGGATACGGATGTAACAAATATAAATAACCATGCAATCAAAAATAACTAACCTTAAGCCTGTGCGTACTGGAACATGTGACACTGTTACGAAAGCTCCATCTTCCACAAAACTGATTTCCTTGCCAACATCCATCTCAAACTCAGCAGCACAGTTCCATGTAACGCTTTGAACTTGTGCTTGACCCTGCCTTTTCCTAGCTTGCTCCAGGAGATATAAACCATTATATTTAAGCTATAAACAAATCAGAATCAGTACATCATATTTATAAATTATGCTGAGTAATATACCTCTGATATACACCCACGAAAGCTTTCTAAAAGACCTAAAAATAATTCACTAAAATCTCCTTTTCCGCCAATAAAAACACCAAAGTGTATATTCAGTTCAAAGAAATCTCCTGCCAGATGTTTTCTACGAAAAAAAACATATTTTTTAATCAAAAAAATATATTGTTGGCATAAAACTTACTTTACTGAATGAACGCTATCAATAATCATTGAAATATTTGCATCCTTTCTCCTTATAATTACTTCATGCCATAATAAATCATTTAAAATAAGGCCGTGTGGTGAAGAAAGTTCCGATTCTCCTGCACCTAAATTAATTCTAACTTTAAGGCTTCCTGTTTGCAAGTAAACAATGCAATAGTCAGGTTCTCCTGCCGCTAATAAAAGCAAACCATTTGGAAGCTGTGTACGAAATTTCAAACGAATGTCCGTCGTTGCTTTAGCTTCTTTAAGCGGCACTAATATGTAGCTTCCACCATAAAAAGAAGCTACAACAGAATATACAAATATATCGTATTCTGCAGCAGATTTATATGATAAACACAAACATACCTTGGTCTA
>OX380347.1:23450389-23489689 GCA_947425015.1 Pterostichus niger | reverse complement strand
CCTCTAAACCTCTAAACCTCTAAACCTCTAAACCGCTAAACCTCTAAACCTCTAAACCTCTAAACTTCTAAACCTCTAAAACTCTAAACCTCTAAACTTCTAAACCTCTAAAACTCTAAACCTCTAAACCTCTAAAACTCTAAACCTCTAAACCTCGATACCTCGATACCTCTATATCTCTATATCTCTATATCTCTATGTCTCTATATCTCTATACGTTAAACAAGTATGTAGCACATCAAACAATATTTAACATGAAAGAATATCTTATAGTCCAGCACAATAATTCAGGCCAGTTATAGATAACTAAATTAAAAGGCTTTTGCGTAAGACACCAGGTGTACGAAAAGTATATCTCAATTGTAAACAAATTATTCATAATTTCTTTTCTCATTTTAATATACTGATTTATTTTATGGACTACAGACTTTTTAGACTAATTAAAATATAAATAAATGATATTATCACTTACATTTTTTTCCTGAACGGTGTGATTCTACAAGTGAAGCGGTTGACAGCATTGGATCAAACAGCCAGCTCGACTCCCGGGACTGAATGCCGATGCAGCAAAGTTGCGTAAACTGCAAGAGCTCAGAGAATACATATAAAATGTGGTCATTTATTTGCTACAGGAACATCATTTCAATTACAGTAGTTTTATATATATATATATATATATATATATATATATATATATATATATATATATATATATATATATATATATATATATATATATATATATATATGTATATGTATATATACATATTGTAATAAGATGTATGTTTTCACAAACAACTTACAATATATGTTATTCTTACAGAATAAATATGGTTTAAATAGAATTGTTGTAAATTATCTATTTAAAACATATTTATTATTGTTCTTACATTACTAAGTTACAATAATTTTTTATTTATTAAGTTTAAACAATAAAAACTATGTTTAAATTAATCAATTTGCAAGAACTCTATTTAAAACATATTTCTTCTTTAAGAATAAGGAATATTGTAATAAGATGTATGAATAACTTATTACAATGGGTACCCTATTTCTTATTCTTAAACAATAGATATGTGTTAAACAAAGTTATTGTCAACTATCTATTTAAAACAGATTTGTTATTATTTTTACATATTAAATTACAATAATATTATTTACTTATTTATCTTAAATAATAAAAACTATATTTTAAATTAAATAATTCACAATAAATCTCTTCAAAACAGATTTATTTTTTAAGAATAAAGAATATTGTAATAAGATTTATGTATAACTTATTACAATAGGTATCTATTTCTTATTCTTAAAGAATAAATATGTGTTAAAGAAAGTTATTGTCAACTATCTACTTAAAACATATTTGTTATTATCATTAGTAACTATCAATTCTGTCAGTTTTCCCAATTTTTAAAAGAAATCAATTTAATTATTATAATGGAAACTTTTAGAATTAATACTTTGATACAATTATTTTGGGTAAAAGTATTTCATTATCTTTATTTACAAAATATGTTGACTGTTAGTATAAATAATCGATGGAGGATGATTTGATTAACTTTATTTAAATCGGTCATAACTGTCATAAGTTGTTTAGAGAATAATATTTAAAATAAAACTGATTCAAATTTATTTATATCAATCATTTACTTGAAATATATTTGTATAAAATAATGCCGAAATGTTTAACAATGAAAAATCTGGTTAATCAATCGTAACTTGTTTGTTTTTTATACTAACTGTCACTGTATCACAATGTTTCAGTAGCTGACAATCTGCTAATGTTACAATAAAAAAATATATATGTATGTATAATAAATTGTCAGCTAGCAAAGTATTGTGTTACAGATGAGAACGATTCATCATTATAATTTTAAAGTGAATCATTCATTATTATATAGTTTAAACAAATAATACATATGTTGTAAAGATAATTATTATACATTGCATCACGCTATATCTTATTAAATGGGGTAACACGAACCCCTGAAACATTCAGTCATCCTTGCTTCAACCACATGCTCAATCTACCATCAACTCTTCATACATAAATACATACATATACATTCATAATTTCTTTCATACAAGTTCATTCATATCTTCCATTCGACACACGTTCCACATTCCTAAACTATCTCATCTGACTTATACTCACTCTTTCAACAACATTCATGTCAATCTCAGAGTCATCATACAACATACACCAATGTATTCTGAACAAATGTTCTCAGAGCACCTTGCAACCCACTGATACTCTTCTTTCAATCTCGCAATTAATACGTCTATACCTCGAGAACATACTACCCTAATATACAAACACATTCATTTCATCTCCAATCTCACATCATCCATCATCGAAACATTGCAATCGCTCTTCTCAAACACTAACACATTCATCATTTCAATTAATGAAGCTGTTTGCATTCAGCGAAACATGATTTAAAATTAATAAATAAAAACACTTGGCATTTTGTTTCATGAATTTAGAAATGGTTATGCAAACACTTATATGTAGTTCAAATACAAACTGTTAATGGAGAAAGGGAGGTTTTGGGGAATTTACTTCCATTTCCATTTTCAATCTTCTAGACATCATTAAAAACCGCTTGAAGTTAACCATGTTACTTTAAACTTGCTGGAAGTTTGCCTACAAACAAATTATTTTTGCTCTTTGGTGACATTTGTAATTAACAAAATGAGGGTCTTTATTATCCGAAATATTCATCAACAATTTTGAGAATATATATGCCTCAATTCCAATAAATACCTCCTAAAATATTTACATTTTTGGTATAGGATATATCGACGATGTTTTAATCCCTTTACACCAGGAGCAACAACTACATAATTCACCACTGAAGTGAAAGTTAATAAAAGCATAAATATCTTGGCCATTACTATCGAACACATTGACAATAAATTTAATTTTAATATTTACAGGAAACCCACTAATTTGTATCACCCATGTAATATAAAGCTAGCAACGTTTTATAATTTATCTGATGATCTGAATTATAATCATTTTAAATATTGCAGCCAACAAAGTGAAGCTGATAAATAAGAAAATTAGATCAATTACAAGAAATTAATTTTATCCTGTTACACTTTGAAACTAGATTTAAATCAATTTATAAAAAATTAAATTATGTTAATGGCATGAATCGTAGTATGGTCAAGAATTGGAGGAAATTTAACATTATATACTAATAATAATAACTAATGAATAGACCCTTTGTTAAATTAAATGTAAAGATTGTGAATTTGTTTATATAGAGCAAACAGGATGAAGTTTCCAGACTAGATTTAAAGAGTATTGTTATAATTATATGATCAAAAGTACCCAGTCTAATGTAGCTAAACACTTGATAGATTTTTATCATAAAAGTTCTATATGTAATTTGTCAGTTCTACATATAAAAGGAAAGGATATCGATTCACTTTCCTTGAAGCTTTTAAAATTAAGAAAGCCGTTAGGGCCGACCAGAAACTAATGAATGAATATTTAGATGTTCTAAACTCAACTTTCATAGACGTTGTCATTAAACGGAAATTCCCTAAACAGTCCCTCTCTCTATTAACAATGTGTTTGTATTTGTACAATATATAAGTGTTTGTAAATTTGTTTTGTAAACCATATCTACCAATAAATGTTATTACCAAATTTATAAAACTAACTACTAAGTGGTTTTATTTATTATTTTTACCAACACATTATCATTAATTAACATTATTGAAATCGTTTTCTGCTTCATTTATTGAAATCATTTACAACATCATCCGCACCAGGTATCGCAGACACTACCGCAGCCTCGCTATCTTCAAACACTCTAACTGCGTGCGCGCATTTCCAATCATCAGGAGTCAAATAACCTCTCACCTCCATACATCAACATCTCATTCAAGCCGGGAGCCTTGCCATTCTTTACACGCAACATCATTCTCACCACAAACATTTTCTCTTGTAATTTCACTAAAACCATTCAGTCCATTTACGCTACCATACAAACCCCTAAAATACTCACACCATCTATTCCTAACATCTGATTCATTCCACAATATAATTCATCATTCGTACCATTCATTCATTCATTTATTTACTCAACAGACATATCTCTAACATCCTCATTCACCAACTTTTATCCAGACGTATACGCGACACCATCAAATACACTTCTCATGCTCGGTTTTTCAGTTGCCCCTTGAACTTGAGCCTCAACATTTTTTTGTTTATAACTTTTCAAATTAATCTAGTTCAGCTGAACCTAAACTCAATGTCAATATAATTTTATGGTGTTGTGTAATTTGGGATTCTGAGAAAATTATAATCATTGCCTCAGTTTATATTCTGTTACAGGCAAAATAAGAAATATATTTATATACAAATGATGGAAAATATTAAAAGAGCTGCAAATTTTTCCACCAATGAAGTTGAATTATTAATAGATTTAGTGAGAGTTATAAACATGTATAGAATGAAAAAAAAAACTGATAAAGTATTGTGTTAAGAAAAAAGAAAAGTGTTGGGAGGAAATTTCTGCCTCATTTCATACTGTAGAGCCAAAATTTTAAAAGTTCTCTAGTCCAAAGATAAAAATATTAATAATGTACAAGATTAAATTTAAGTTCTACGTCAGGTACGCGTTCATTAAAATTCTAGCACAAGTTAAATAATTTAAAAAAAAGAAAAATAATGAGGGCAGACAATTAAAAATTGGTGCAAATTGGCAAAAAAAGAGGAATACGTAAAATTACAAATTAACTCAATAATAAAAGAATTAAATTGTATATGAAATAGTAAATAGAAAAGTGTATATTGTAATATATTTCTAATGATACCCTTCTGACGGTTTTACTACATTTCTAATTATTTTAGGTCTTCAAACACGACCAAGTCGCTCAACAAAATTGCGACAAATAATTATGACATATAAATGTCAGAATGAACTGAAAAACCGCGCATCAATCATTCATCACACAGAATAAAATCAATCACTCTCTGTCCACTTTCACTCACATTCTCCCTTGTACACAATTGCGCTATTTTATATTAATTTAAAACAACATATTTACTAATGTTTTTAACAGACTTTTACCCAAATAATTTAAAAAGGGAATAATTTAAATGAGCACCGAAATCATTGTATCTTAAATAATCAATAAGAACTGTGTTGCTCTTGCCAGAAATATATTTATTAAACACCAAAAATATATATTTTTAACTCTAGTTAAATTATATTTTGATAGTCTGAAATAATTAAATGAATACTAAAAATAATAATTAAGCATAAAAAAATACTAACTGATCTTTAAATATAATAAGCTTCATGGACAATTAAATGCTAATATGGCAAATAGCAAATACAAATATTTGATATTTAAATTGATAAACAGATTAGCAAAGTCTAGTATTTTGGAAATCGAATATGGATTATTTAGAGCTGATATTTTGGTGCTCGATTAAATACAACCCACTTAAAACTAATAATTATCTTATATTGATGTTGGAGGCAGCGGTCTTGACGACGTTCTGCGTTGACTTTGCAGTCATCTTCTGATGTGTTTGAAGAGAAGCTGTTGATTCTGTTGCTGATGAATTTTCCCAGCATTTTGATGTAATCACCAACAGGAAACGTTGGTTTTCCTCATTCACTACCGCACCTAACAACAAAATATTATTAGAAACAAGTACAAATACTCCTTGAAAAACAGCAAGTTTTCAATGATGGTGTCCTTCTTCTCCCTACCTACCCTATCTTACCTAAGTGTTTGCCAACGACTAGCTACGAATCTACGACAAAGCAACCGAAGCGTGCTTGTCAAATTAGCAAAAACGTTGAGCATATTCCGTGCCCACGACCTCTCGGTTCACCGCCTACCAACCTACCCGACTGCTGGGAAGATTTCGCAGTGCTCGAACAGTCGAATTATGTCTAGATCTCCCAATGACTCATTGGACAATATGGTTCCTGTGATTCGATAACTCGACCACCCAAGGCATCGGCTTAAACCTTCTAGCTACACTCAGCAGCACGCTCTCGAGGGACTCGCCCCACCCGAATCACGAAACGCTTCAAACTTGCCTCCTGGTGATGGGATGTATGTTGGGGCCCCACGTGGGGCCTGCGTTTTTTGGTGGATAATACAAAATACACGATATCGACTCGTGAGGTTGATTTCAAATCAAACCCACGATAGATATCGATCTACACAATTTCGATTCGTAAAATTGATTTATAGTAATAAATCAACCCCACGAAAAGAACTACACATAGTTAGGATGGCCTCCTATTAAGGCAGCAACTAACTAACTAAATTAAAATGTACGTAGTGAGTGAACAATAAAAACAAAAAATAAGGCAGACAAAAGTTAAATTACACGACGACGACGTTTGTGTGGCAAGTGAACTTCTTGTTGCAGACTCGCAGCCACGACCTATTTGATGACACACTCACAACCAATGAATGAGATTAAAGTGAATTTGAAATATACACACATCTAACATACACTTCAAATACAATATTATTCAGTTTACTGTTATTATTATTAGAAATTATTAATATATTATTATTTAGTATAAACAAAAGTAAAATAATAACGTTTTTTAGAATTTAGCAATTTACTTTTAAAACACTTTAAACAAATATTTCTCACATCTAACAATAAATTAAATTAAAAGACAGCAGATGTATGTCAAGGCTGTGTCTCAATAAAATTCTAAATAAATTATTAATAATTTCTTTTTTCTACGATTGCTATGAAAAGTTGACAATTACGCTCTCATTTGTCATCGTAAAGTTGAAGTTTTCTGTGGATCAATCGAAAAATATCTTTTTTGCGCGTCTCCAATGGCAACGCGCGAAAAAGACGTAAAATGCGCGCGTTTCCAATGGCAACGCGCGAAAAAGATATTAAATAGTTACCAGGGATACAAACAAAACAGAAAGTTGTCATATTGACAGTTGACAGAACGAATTTATTTTCAGTACGTATAAGTTTTTTAATAATTTTAAGATGCAATCGTAGAAAAAATTATGTGTGTATCACGAGCGTAAATTGTCTTTGTTCCTCTTACACTATTGCAGCTCTCGCCTTCGGCTCGCGCTGCAATTACCGTGTTCGAGTAACAAAGAATTACTTTACGCTCTTAATACACAAATAACTATTTTCATTTTTTAGATTAATTAAAATATAAATAAAATTTGTACTTATCTTTTGTTCCTGAAGTGTGTTGAAGCAACCCGTGGACAGCGTGGACAGCGTGGCCATGGCGCTCGACTCCTGGGACTGAATGCCGCATTCAGATAATTTGCGTAAACTGCAAAACTCAATTTAATATGAGCATCTATCATTAAAAATACTAAACAATCTTTAAAAGTAATTTTTAATATTAAACAATAGTAAATTATCAAAATAAAATTATATGTTTAAACCAATTGTAAATAATTGTCCACTGAGACATTCACAGAACATTCTCAACCCAACACACCATCCTCGCTTCAATAAGTTTGTGATACTTTGCGTATATTTAAGGACAAATTATTTAGGAATTTTCTGTTTGATATGGAACACAAATAGTTGTTAATTTTGTTAAATCACAGCTTCATACTTTTTTGATTTATTAATTTATACTTGTTTTGTTATACATGGTAACGTATGTTTTGTTGTTATTTTTTGTATTGTTTTTTCATACGCCCTCTGTAATTGCGACTTTGTCCTGTAGAGAGCTTAATAAATAAATAAATAAATAAATAAATAAATAAATAACGTTTATTTTAAAATTAATTATTTACTGGAGGGTTGATATTAAGGGATGAAACTATAGTCAATAGATGAGGAATTGAATGTTGAAACCCGGTTGATTGGTTACTAAATTAGAGCCGTTTTTAAAACATGTTTATCTAAAGTTACGGAAAAACTGCCCTTCATATTTTTTCTCAGAAAATTAATAAAATTCACCAGATTTACAAACAAAACTATCGACAGTCCACATTTTCTAACCTCTTCAAAGTTAAATGTTGTAAACAACATTTTTAAAACTCATATATTTTAAATATTCGGTAAAAGTCACCGCTAATAAAATCGAATTATTAAACGAGATTAATTTAAATTTTCTGCTTTGAACCGGACATCAATTATTTTAGGAGAAAAAATAATTGTAAAAGTAAAATAAAGCTTGCCCCAGAAAAAATTGTCGCTTAGGTTTAGGCCTTTTCGTATACTGCTTTTATAGATATACAAATTTGTATGTGATGCGTTTTTATAGTTGGCTATGCATTATACAGAAACAATTAGTTGACAACTTTCATACAATTTAGTATACAAAGATGTCATTGAAACACAAACAATTGCGCGAAAATATTTTGTACAAATGTGTTCAAAATAGGCATATATCTACAAGAAAAATAGCTTTAGAGTTAAAATCTACAACAAGGACTGTTCAAAGGGTGTTAAGAAGATATAATGAAACGTGTAATACACAAAATAATGTGGAAGTGGATGCAAACCTGGATTTGTAAATTAAAATATTGAGAAAATGTCTTAAAGGCTTTGTGTGAAAAATCTTTCTGTGAGAGATTTGGCTAAGAAATTTGAAATTTCTCAATCAACAGTCCAGAAAATTAAGCTAAAGTGTTTTAAAAAAAACAAAAGTGCCTAACAGGAATACTAAGCAAGAAACTAACACAAAATGAGGATAGAGAAAACTTTACTTTAAAGTGATATCAAAAAAATTATGTGTTATCATGGATGTCGAAACGTATTGTTAACTTGAATTAAAATCTCGACCAGGTCATTATTATTATTCTGGAAAGTTCAAAAAATCTGTAACAATAAATGAAATTAAAAGACAGCAGATGTATGTTAAGGCTGTGTCTCAATAAAATTCTAAATAAATTATTAATAATTTCTTTTCTCATTTTTTAGATTAATTAAAATATAAATAAACGAAATTTTTACTCATCTTTTGTTCCTGAAGTGTGTTGAAGCAACGGTGGACAGCGTGGACAACTTGGGCATGGCGCTCGAGTCCTGGGACTGAATGCCGCATTCAAATAATTTGCGTCAACTGCAAAACAGAATTTAAAATGAGCATCTATCATTAAAAATACTAAACTATATTTAAAAGTAATTTTTAACATTAAACAATAGTAAATGATCAAAATAAAATTATATGTTTAAACCAATTGTGAATAATTCTCCACTACAACATTTACAGAACATTTTCAACCCAACACACCATCCTCGCTTTAATAACGTTTATTTTAGAATTAATTATTTTCTGGAGGGTTGATATTAAGGGTTAAGGGATATTAACTATGGTCAATAGATGAGGAATTGAATATTGAAACCCGGTTGACTGGTTACTAAATTACAGCCGTTTTTAAAACATGTTTATCTAAAGTTACGTAAAAACTGTCGTTCATATTTTCTCTCAAAAAAAATTAATAAAATTAGTCACATTTACAAACAAAACTATAGGGAGTTCAAGTTTTCAATCCTCTTCAAATTTAAAAGATGCACTCCATTTAAATATTGTAAAGAAAACTTTTAAAACTCATATATTTGAAATATTAGAAACAAAATTACCGAAAAGAATAAAAGTATTTGTTAACTTTATTTACAAAATACAATGACCGCTAGTATAAATAATCGATGAAGGTTAATTTTATTAAATTTATTTTTCTACTTTGAACCGATCATAAATTTTTTAGAGAAAAATACTTGAAATAAAAGTGATTCAAATTTATTTATGTCTATGATTTACTTGAAATAGATTTGTATAAAATAATGCCGGAATGTTTAACAATGAAAAATCTAGTTAATCATCCGTAATTTGTTTTTTATACTAACTGTCACTGTATCACAATGTTTCAGTAGCTGATAATATGCTAACGTTATCAAAAAAATATATATATATAGCTAGCAAAGTATTGTGTTACAGATGATAACGATCCATCATTATATTTTTAAAGTGAATCGTTATTATATAACTTAAACTAATAATAAATATGTTGCAAAGATAATTATTACATATAGCATCACGATATATCTTATTAAACACATTCTCTCATTAGATGAACTAAAGAATCAACCAATATTCTCATTTTGACACACCATTCTCGCTTTAACCACATTTCCGTTCCTATCCACGCACGCAATCTTTTATTCGACATTATCAACAATGCAAAACTAGCATCACTCTCATCTATATCACATCTAATATTTTCAATATAACCATACAGCCCATAAGAAACCCTTACACCAACTGTTCCTAACATCTGATTCATTCCACAATAACTCCCCATCCGTACTGCATCCTTGCCACCTCTTCACACTCAACTCAACCAAAACATTCTTTTTTCTTCATACTAAAATCAATCGTCCATATTTCACTCTCCCCACACATTTATTCATCACGTAAATTCTCAGCCACGTACATCTTTTATTCATTTTGAAATCGCAAACACGATCTCTTGTTCTCCACAATGCATAGGAAATTACCTCATTCACACAATCTTGTCTGGCAAACCTGGTCAATTGAAAACAACATATTTATCACTGTTTTTACCAGACTTTTACCCAAATAATTTAAAAAGAGAATCATTTAAATGAGCACCGAAATCATTTTATCAATGAAAACTGTATTGCTCTGACCAGAAATAATTCAATGAATACTAAAAATAATAAATGAACATCAGAAATAGTAAACGATCTTAAAATATAATTTTTAATATCCACGAATAGTAAATAAACTTTCCGGATTAAATTAAATGGCAATAGCAAAAATAAATATTTGGTGTTGAAATTGAGAAACAGATTAGCAGATTCTAGTTATTTGGGTACCGATTATGAATAATTTAGGGCTGAAATTTTGGTGCTCGGTTAAATACAACCCAATTAAAAATAATAATTTTCTTACATTTGATATTGTGAGCAGCAGACTTGACGATATGCTATGCTGATTTTGCAGCCATCTTCTGATATATTTGAAAATAAAATGTTGATTTCTGTCACTGATCATTCTTTCCAGCATGTGATGTAATCACCAAAACATTTAGTAGAAGACCTTGGCTTTCTTCGCTGCCGCAACTAACAAATACCACAAAAAATAATTAGAAACAATTACAAATAATATTTATTAAATAGTAATTTAAATTGATTTTTTTGAGTATTCGTAGAGAGTGGTTTTATACCAAATGGTTAGAAAAACAGTTTTTCCGTCTGCATTGCTTCCCAAACTATTTTAGAGAAAATTGTTTCAAATAAATGTTGTAGAGCATAAAATTCTATACTTGAATCAATAAACAAGATTAATTTCACATGCTTTATAACTGCAGAAATTAGACTAGAAAATTTACAAAATTTCAGTTTAATAGTACTACCTATTAACTATTATGTGTATATATAAATTCTCTTTTAAATACAAATACGTAATTGTTTTAAGTGATAAATTATTAATTCTATCATTTTTTCCAGTTTTTAAAATAAAATAAATTGAAATATTATAAAGAAAACTTTTAGAACTAATATTTTAAATATTGGAAACAATTATTTTGTGTAAAAGTATTTCATTATTTTTATTTATAAATTACAATGATCGTTTAAACAAATAATCAATAAAGAGTGATTTGATTAGCTTTAATTTTCTGCTTTGAATCGGTTATAAATTGTTTAAACAAAAATATATTTAAAATAAAAGTACTACAAATTTATTTATATCCATCTCATATTTCGAATATTTGTATCCGCTCTCTGTTTATTATAAATTATCAATTACTGTTTTTAGCAGACTTTTACCCAAATAATTTAAAAAGGGAAAAATTTAAATTATACAGTTACATGTATTTATCACACTCGGGCGCTATAAACTAGTCACTTATACGTCTTAAATAATGTAACATTCGACTACGAAAACCGGCAGTACGGCAGTATAAAAACTGCGGCTCGGTGTGTCCGGTAGGCCCAGGCCCGATTTGGGCTGTAGCGCCACAGATGAATAATTTAAATGAGCACCGAAATCATTTTATCAAAAATAATAAATAAGAACCGTGTTACTTTTATCAAAAACATATTTACTAAACAATAGAAATATATTTATTACCCAGGCAAAATTATATTTTAATTATTTAATTAATTAATTAATTAAGTACTAAAAATAATAATCAAAAATTATAAACGATCCTTGCAAGTAATTTTTAATAAATATCCAAGAATAGTAAATAAATTTTCCGGAAAATTAAAAGGCAATGGAAAAAATAAATATTTGTGTACAAACTGATAAACAGATTATAAGACTCTAGTTTTTAAATATCGATAATGAAAAATTTAAGGCTTAAATATAACCCATTTAAAAATAATAATTTTCTTACAATTGATGTTGCGAACAGCGGACTTGAAATTCTGCATTGAGTTGACAATCATCTTCTATATGTTTGAAGATAAGATGTTTAACTCAGTTGATGATATCCACGATGATTAGAATACCAGTTGCTTTAAGATTATGATACAAGCTGATGATGAGGCTGCAGGAGATGATTCCAAGTTCATGATGTCTCTATACACATAAAAACAATGTATTAGTCATGTAAAATAGATAAAAACATACAAATTAGCAAAAACGTTAAGCATATTCCATGCCCACGACCTCTCGGTTCACAGACTACCAACCTACTCGAACAGCCGAATTATGTCTATAACTTCTCAATGACTCATTGAACCGCTCCATCCTGACGCGAAACGCATATCAATGTATAGTTATGAAGGCCTTCTAATAAGGCAGAAATTTATTTATATTAATAGTACCGTTGTCAATTATCTTTACTTGTTTAAAAGTTAAAACCGTATCATTCAGATTTTCATGCGCCATTTTATTATTTCTCCGAGAAATACTAAAAAGAATCCCACATTTACTCATTTAAAAGATACACTCACCTTTTAAAAACTAATTAAAGTATGGATTGATATCGAGAGCTGTTGACAATTAACTTTTACCCAAATAATTTAAAAAGAGAATAATTTAAATGAGCACCAAAATCCTTTTAAAAATAAAAACTGTATTGCTCTGACCAGAAATAATTCAATGAATACTAAAAATAATAAATGAACATCAGAAATAGTAAACGATCTTAAAATATAATTTTTAATATCCACGAATAGTAAATAAACTTTCCGGATTAAATTAAATGGCAATAGCAAAAATAAATATTTGGTGTTGAAATTGAGAAACAGATTAGCAGACTCTAGTTATTTGGGTACCGATTATGAATAATTTAGTGCTGAAATTTTGGTGCTCGGTTAAATACAACCCAATTAAAAATAATAATTTTCTTACATTTGATATTGTGAGCAGCAGACTTGACGATATGCTATGCTGATTTTGCAGCCATCTTCTGATATATTTGAAAATAAAATGTTGATTTCTGTCACTGATCATTCTTTCCAGCATGTGATGTAATCACCAAAACATTTAGTAGAAGACCTTGGCTTTCTTCGCTGCCGCAACTAACAAATACCACAAAAAATAATTAGAAACAATTACAAATAATATTTATTAAATAGTAATTTAAATTGATTTTTTTGAGTATTCGTAGAGAGTGGTTTTATACCAAATGGTTAGAAAAACAGTTTTTCCGTCTGCATTGCTTCCCAAACTATTTTAGAGAAAATTGTTTCAAATAAATGTTGTAGAGCATAAAATTCTATACTTGAATCAATAAACAAGATTAATTTCACATGCTTTATAACTGCAGAAATTAGGCTAGAAAATTTACAAAATTTCAGTTTAATAGTACTACCTATTAACTATTATGTGTATATATAAATTCTCTTTTAAATACAAATACGTAATTGTTTTAAGTGATAAATTATTAATTCTATCATTTTTTCCAGTTTTTAAAATAAAATAAATTGAAATATTATAAAGAAAACTTTTAGAACTAATATTTTAAATATTGGAAACAATTATTTTGTGTAAAAGTATTTCATTATTTTTATTTATAAATTACAATGATCGTTTAAACAAATAATCAATAAAGAGTGATTTGATTAGCTTTAATTTTCTGCTTTGAATCGGTTATAAATTGTTTAAACAAAAATATATTTAAAATAAAAGTACTACAAATTTATTTATATCCATCTCATATTTCGAATATTTGTATCCGCTCTCTGTTTATTATAAATTATCAATTACTGTTTTTAGCAGACTTTTACCCAAATAATTTAAAAAGGGAAAAATTTAAATTATACAGTTACATGTATTTATCACACTCGGGCGCTATAAACTAGTCACTTATACGTCTTAAATAATGTAACATTCGACTACGAAAACCGGCAGTACGGCAGTATAAAAACTGCGGCTCGGTGTGTCCGGTAGGCCCAGGCCCGATTTGGGCTGTAGCGCCACAGATGAATAATTTAAATGAGCACCGAAATCATTTTATCAAAAATAATAAATAAGAACCGTGTTACTTTTATCAAAAACATATTTACTAAACAATAGAAATATATTTATTACCCAGGCAAAATTATATTTTAATTATTTAATTAATTAATTAATTAAGTACTAAAAATAATAATCAAAAATTATAAACGATCCTTGCAAGTAATTTTTAATAAATATCCAAGAATAGTAAATAAATTTTCCGGAAAATTAAAAGGCAATGGAAAAAATAAATATTTGTGTACAAACTGATAAACAGATTATAAGACTCTAGTTTTTAAATATCGATAATGAAAAATTTAAGGCTTAAATATAACCCATTTAAAAATAATAATTTTCTTACAATTGATGTTGCGAACAGCGGACTTGAAATTCTGCATTGAGTTGACAATCATCTTCTATATGTTTGAAGATAAGATGTTTAACTCAGTTGATGATATCCACGATGATTAGAATACCAGTTGCTTTAAGATTATGATACAAGCTGATGATGAGGCTGCAGGAGATGATTCCAAGTTCATGATGTCTCTATACACATAAAAACAATGTATTAGTCATGCAAAATAGATAAAAACATACAAATTAGCAAAAACGTTAAGCATATTCCATGCCCACGACCTCTCGGTTCACAGACTACCAACCTACTCGAACAGCCGAATTATGTCTATAACTTCTCAATGACTCATTGAACCGCTCCATCCTGACGCGAAACGCATATCAATGTATAGTTATGAAGGCCTTCTAATAAGGCAGAAATTTATTTATATTAATAGTAGGTAGCCATCTTGACACAACGACGTTTATTTGGCAAGTGAATGAGCTCGTACTCGTTGCATGTTTGTCTAGTTCCAACATAACTTACGTTGAAACTCCACTCCGATAATTACAATGTACTAGAAAGAGATAGACAACTTCTATAGTAGTGTACACATACTTCATAACGTTTAATTTTTGTTGTTACAGGCTCGGACCGATTAATTAGTCAGATAGGAAACGTAACCACTCTAAAGATATACAAATATACACTTCAAATACAATATTTATATTTTTACTTTTTAATATTATTATAAACAAATATTAATATTGTTATATTTTTATTTATAAACAAGTAAAATAAAAGTAATATATGTGATTCAGGCCAGTTTAATATAATTAAACGAATACGCTATGTATGTGTAAACTAATTTTAACAAATTTGTACAACTCCTAAATTTGTGCAAATTTGCATCTGATTTATTTCCATGGACTACATACTTTTTAGACTAATTAAAATATATAAATAAATGATAGTATCACTTATCTTTTTTCCTGAACTGTGTGATTCGGCAACAAGGACCGCGGTGAACAGCATGAAGTCAAACGGTAGGCTCGACTCTCGGGACTGAATGCCGAATTCAGCCAAGTTGCGTAAGCTGCAAGAAATCAGAGAACACAGTATGAATATGGTTATTTATTTGCTACAGGAACTTCATTCCGATTTCAATAGTTTCAAGTGGAATTCGAACCACTTACATATAATCATATTTTTGCTTATAAATTCAAGTCAGCGAGGGTCGTATAAATGCTCTAATTAATTAATAGTGTCGGTGGCTCAGTGGTACAGAGAACGAGAGTTCGATTTCCACAGATAACAACGATATGCACGATACGTGCATAAATATATAATTCACAGTAATAAATATAAGGCGTGATGATATAGTTATTTTTATTTATTAATTAATGGAATAATTAGATTAGCTATGGCTCTAAAGACATTGATATCTGCAAGAACTTAACACAGTAATGTCTTGAAAGATGAACAAATTACTTTAAACAAATAACTAACATTTTTTCAATTTTATTTTTTTAATATACTATTTCATGTTTTACATACCAGTTTTCTGTGTCTCCGCCATTCAAGCCGTTGACTTCCTCGTTGTGGGTTATACCACCCAGTGTCGGTCGTCAGAGCCTCGTTAGCTTTACCCAGGGTGTACCACGAGGAGGTGAGGTTGACATTTGGGGGAGTTGAATCCCCCCTTACCCCCCGAATCGTAGAAATTTTTGTAACGAAAATTCACATACATATGTATGTATACTAGGACGGGTTACACCCGAAACATACATAAATAATACAAAAATATGTTGTAATAGGCCGCACGTTAGGCGGCCCCCCAACGACGGAGAATCGCGGCGACGAGCGAACAGAAGCTAAAACGTTACGCAAAATATATGTATTGTATTTTGTTCACCTGAAAAAGAATTTATGTTGTGTATCAAAGTCAAAATTCTAGTCTGATTTTACATGGTGAAAATCTAATGCATCTTCCGGGGTATCTTTTGAGTAGGTTGCAAAAGATGAGAAAGTTACAGGCCAAAGAGGGGTTGACAAAGGTTATTCAACGTGTAAACCACGCCAGAGGCCAAAGCCATCCTCAGAGGCGGATCTAGTTAATGGCCAAAGAGGGGTTGACAAAGGTTACTCAACGTGTAAACCACGCTAGAGGCCAAAGCCATCCTCAGAGGCAGAAGGGTTCAGATAAGAATTTGGGTGACACTTGTCAATAAACTACGTTAATATAAATAAATCAATAAAAAATAAAGGATTCAATTACTATTGTATTTATATTTAATTACTTTTAGAAAAAATAAAAATTGGCTGACAACTGGTCAGAAAACTACGTTCATTTCCAAAGAAATCAATAAATCAAAAACCCCTCGCAATCTACCCCGGCAAGTGCCGCAATATCTAAATGTAATGAAGGCGTAATTATAGAATTAAATTATTATTGCAGATCTTTCATTATAAACATTTTTAAACAACATAAAAACTATGAGGATACCAGGATTTGAACCTAAAGCGTCAATTTATAAGTGTTAACTAATTTCATTCTTACAATAAAATATTAAAATACTTTAAAATTTAATTAAAGCCTTTATGATTTTTTTTAATAACCACAATCTTACAGAAAAAAAAAATTGTATGAATTATTTAACAGGCATTACCAATTTTTCAAGAAAATATACAATCTTACAAGTACTTTAATGATTAATCAAGGCCTTTACTTATTATTTAAAAGACCTAACTTTTTTAACAAAACTAAATCTAAAATGTACTTTAAAAAGTATTCAAACACTGTATGAATTATTTTAAAAACCATTACCAATTTTTCTGGTATATATGCAATCTTACTTTATAAATAATTCATTCTTATATGTATTTTAGAAAATTTTCTGAGACTGTATATATAATTTAATCGCCTAAGAATTCAAAACACTCCATGTGAAAACCAGACTAGCCTAAAATTATTTAAAATCACGCAAACCGACCCGAATTCGAACACAATTCGCGAAGTTTACTTCATTCATGAACAAAATAAAAGTGTGTATTAAAATTAAATATTGAAGTGTTTCTAAAACTAGACTAAAAAAACTAGTCAATAATTTGCAAGTATACTGTATGAAAAAAAATCTGTCTATTCCTTCATTGATACAGGCTCTTGATAATAGTTTGAAGTTCTTTAGGAAACCCCATAAGCTTGCAGAAGATGCTAGCGAACCACAGAAACACCACAGGCATTATGTATCCATACAAGTCTGATCTTAAGTCTCTTGTTATTGAAAGTAACGGAGACTGATTTTACTTGTTTAAAAATTCTTTATTTAAAATTTATTTAATTTCATAATTATAAACAAACGAAGGTTCATTAAAACTTTACTATAAATAAATTATTCATGTATATAACGAAGTTACGAGGACGGTCGATATTATGTAATACTTCGGTTTTAATTGCGGACATTCGATGCTCGACGCCCGGCCCAGCTAACTACAAGTGGATGCGACATGTGCTTCGGAAATAAAGACAATATATGTATAAATGTGATTTTATCCTGTATTTATTTATTTAAAAGTCCCAAAAAAATTTATTGAATAGCTGATAAAAATTTTCAGTTACGAGTTAATTAGGGTCAATCTAAACATTTATTTAAATTAGTCATTTGTATAAATATTTTTGAATAAATAGCAAATATTGACTCAGGTTAAGAATCACATTTAAGAAGTATGAAATATATAATAATGAGTAAATAGAATTACTCCTACAGTACTACTGCAAAAGAGATAGACAAGAAAGCACATGTATATTGTTACTCACCTTGCCTCCTGTAAGTTCTCCGGAACCTGCAACAATTGAAAAAATATATTAGTACACATAAAAATAAACGAGAATAATGATAATAGAAAAAATAATCAACAGAATAGTTTTAAAATGCTTTAAAAAATGAACCTACCATTTAGAAGGCTTTAGCATGGTATCAGCAACTGCAACCCCGGAACCTTCTCTGGGCACAACACTACACACGAAAACTTTTTCACTCGAGATTTAAACCACGCACGACTTATATGTACGTAGTGGATAATAAAAAAACACGATATTGACTCGTGAATATGATCTTATAGTATAACTATAAATCAAACCCACGATAATATATCGGTCTATAGTTAGGAAGGCCTTTTGACAAGGCAGAAATTCCAAAATTTATCTTTATTCGTAGACGTTTGTTTGGAAAGTGAATGAGCTCGTACTCGTTGCATGATTGTCTAGTTCCGACACAACTTACGTTCAAACCCCACTCCGATAATTACAATGTACTAGAAAGAGATAGACAACTTCTATAGTAGTGTACACATACTTCATAACGTTTAATTTTTGGTTGTTCCAGGATCGGACCGAGTAATTACCCACTAATTGTCAGATAGGAAACGTAACCACTCTAAAGATATACAAATATACACTTCAAATACAATATTTATATTTTTACTTTTAATATTATTATGAACAATTATTAATATTATTATTGTTATATTTTTATGTATAAACAGGTAAAATAATAGTAATATACACATATGTGTTTTTGAATAAATTCCTGATAAAAATTTAAATAATAACGTTTCTATAATTTAGCATTTACTTTTAAAACGTTAAATAAATATTTATCACATAAGAGATTATTTTATCAGGTCAGTTTAAGATAAATAAACTAAAAGGCTTTTGCGTAAGACACATATGTACGTAAAGTATGTGTAAACCAATTTTAAACAAATTATTCATAATCTCCGCCATGCAGTCCGTTGACTTCCTCGTTGGGTTATACCACCCAGTGTCGGTCGTCAAAGCCTCGTTAGCTTTACCCAGAGTGTTCCACGAAGAGGTGAGGTTGACATTTGGGGGAGTTTAATCTCCCCTTACCCCTCGATTCGTATTTATTTATGTATTTTTATCCACTGAATTCAGTGGATGAATCGCCAAATGCATATGTCTTCATATTTCGTTTAATTTTTAATATATAGCCTCGATAAGTACGAAATCTGAAGAAAATGAAGAATTTGACTATATAATAATGAGTAAATAGAATTACTCCTATAGTACTACTACAAAAGAGATAGACAAGAAAGCACATGTATATTGTTACTCACCTTGCCTCCTGTAAGTTCTCCGGAACCTGCAACAATTGAAAAAGTATATTAGTACACATAAAAATAAACGAGAATAATGATAATAGAGAAAACAATCAACAGAATAGTTTTAAAATGCTTAAAAAAATGAACCTACCATTTAGAAGGCTTTAGCATGGTAACAGCAACTGCCAACTACAACCCCGGAACCTTCTCTGGGCACAACACTACACACGAAAACTTTTTCACTCAAGATTTAAACCACGCACTGAATTTTAACTTGGTCACTGACTACAAAATGGCTGAATTATGAGTACAAATTATTAACACTGTATTGGTAAACGCTGAAAACTCGAATAAATGACTTTGCTTGTTGAGACAATAAATCAATACTTGTACCAAATTTAAATGCATAGAAAACAAAATTTAAATATGTAAATGATAATAAGTAATATGAACAATAATTGAATTAAATTTTTAATTGTTGAAATTTAAAAATTGAGAAAAATAAATCTACAACAGACTGATATGTTTATTTTTTTAAGAAACAAGAAAATAGAAATGTTTCCTAGTATTATCATGAATTGAAGCAAACTATAGTTTAAGTTTAAGAGAAATCATTTCGGTTTATTCTCTTAGTTTTGTTATTATTGAATCATTCAATGAATTCTAGATTATTGTATTCATTAATTGATATTTGTTATTGAAGTGATATTGTAAAATAATCATTTTGTTTGAGTTCCCATGGCTATCGCTGTAAAATTATAATTTTGAAAAAAAAATCTAGATTTTCTGGATTATGACGTCAAAAATTAAATCTGGTAACTAACTTAGATGCATAAAATAGTATAGGGCCGTTTGCTGTATATTACATTCATTAATTCATTTTCTTTACCACTTTTATCCCAAACATTCTACATTTCAAATTTACATTCATTCAATTTCGCCCATTTATTCCCCATTACATTATGTTTATTGTTCTTAACTATTGTTGTTCTTAACAGCCCTTTTACCCTAATAATTTAAAAAGGGAATAATTTAAATAAGCACCGAAATCATTGTATCATAAATAATAAATAAGAACTATGTTGTTCTTACTAGATATATATACTTTACCGGAGAGCAACGAATTATGTTATGAGATCCAGTTTCGTCAATGTGCGCAGAATCATGGATCGCAACTACGTGTATGTAGTGATTGTTTTGCTACTGGAGATCGAATAAAGATTTGATGAATTATGCTATACTGAGAAAGTATATTGCTCATTTAAACTCACATTCTATTTGTATTTTGACCCGATTTTATATGGATTTTGTACTTCCTGAAATCGTTTCCGGCAACAGATTCAAAATGTTGAAATACATCGATCCTGACTACATAATGACTGTTAGAAGGGCACGACTACGCACAAAATAATAAAGAGTCAGCTAATCTATTATCATTTTGAAAATATACATTTGTTTTATTTCTTAATATCTCGACATGCACATTGGACGATTAGTATTAACTAGAAATGTATAGAAACAGAATTGAAAATAGTTTTTTTTTATTTTATTATCAATTTAGATTACATTTTGTCTCGTTTTTTTGATAATTTGGATGATTAGGATAGCTTTTCTATGTGTTGCTTGCAGCTTAGTTTATTGTCCAGTGTTACTCCTAAGAATTTTGCTGTTGTGCATAAGTTAATATTGGATCCATTTATTTTGATCGTTGCGAGTGTTTGTGATTTGATAAATAGGATTGATTTTGTTTTGCTAATTAAAAATTTGAACCCTGTTTCTTGCTCCCATATTTGTAAATTGTGAAACATTTTTAGATATGATGAATAAGCTCCTTATATATATATATATATACATATACCGGGTGTAACATGAAAACCTGGCCATAGGCGTTTAACATGGGAAATCAGTTTTTCCTTGCGCAAAAGTGGCGAATTGATTTTAGACAAAAATGCTTCAAATAAAAGTTGTAGAGCTTGAAATTATGGATCTAAATCAATTTTCAGATTTTATTTTTCACGTTTTGTAAGCGAAATTGCATTAATATTTTTTATGAATTTCTACTTTATAGTGATAGCCATGGAATTGAGACAAAATGATAAACAAATGTATAACGTTTTAACTGTCAGAAAAGTTTAGTTTTAAATAGATTTGTGATTTATTTAACTGACAATAAAGATGATTGTTGTAATATCATTATTGAAAATGCATAATTTTATTTTATATTTTTTTTAATATTTATTATAATAAATAATAGAACTTTTACGCAAATAATTATTTTATTTATTTAGAAATAACATTAAATTACAAAAGATGTTCGAAAAGTCCTCCGTTTTGTGCTAAGCAGTAGCCTAATCTATTGTAGAAACTATTTCTAACATTGCACAACTGTCTAATATTTATTTTGTTGGATTCGCCTACAACAGCGTTTTTAAGTTCTTGGATGGCATTGTATCTTTTTTTATAAACGCAAGACTTTAAGTGTCCCCATTAAAAAAAGTCACAGGGATTTATATCTGGAGACCGTGCTGGCCAGTTTACTGGCCCTCCACGCTCTATCCAACTTTCTGGAAACGTATCATTCAGATAATTTACAAGTTCTCTTGTATTATGTGCAGGACAGCCGTCGTGCTGGAACCACACATACTCATTATTTGCGTGGGCTATTTCCGGTCCCACTATTTCTCGTAACAATTCTAAATAAGTGTTTCCATTTAGTCGTTTAATAAAAAAAGGATAATAATTTTGTTGCCTAAAATTCCTGGCCATACATTTACTGATTATCGATATTGTTCTGTATTCAATAACAATGTGCGGATTTCTCTTGAGACCAGTGTCGAAAATTATTTTTATTTGGTGCACCATTCAGCGTAAATGTACACTCATCTGTAAATAATATGTTTTTAAAAAAATCCTATCATTGTTGGCCTTTTCCATAATTATTTCGCAAAATGTTGCGCGTCTTTCGCAATCGTGTCCAAAAATTTCTTGGTGGTTTTGTATTTTATAAGAATAGTATTTGTATTTTTTTAATATTCTATAAACCGTCATGAAACTAATATTTAGTTCTTTTGAAATTTCTCGGACACTGAGATTTGGTTCCATTTCTATTAATGCTAGTACATTTTCTTCGTTATTATTATTTCTATCTCCATGCACACGTCCTTGTTCCTGTTCCACTTGATTATTAAATGTACCGGTCTTCTCAAATTTGGTAATAAAGTTCTGAATTGTTGTTTTACTTGGAATGTTATGGTGCGGCCAAATAATACTGATTAAATCACGTATTCTTCGAAAACTTTCACCAGAATAATTCCACTTAATAATTTGTAACTTTTCTTTATGTGAATAGTTATCCATTTTCAATAATGATATAACAACACTTAAATAAATCACAAATCTATTTGAAACTAAACTTTTCTGACAGTTAAAACGTTATACATTTGTTTATCATTTTGTCTCAATTCCATGGCTATCACTATAAAGTAGAAATTCTTAAAAAATATTAATGCGATTATTTCGCTTACAAAACGTGAAAAATAAAATCTGAAAACTGATTTAGATCCATAATTTCAAGCTCTACAACTTTTATTTGAAGCATTTTTGCCTAAAATCAATTGGCCACTTTTGCGCAAGGAAAAACTGATTTCCCATGTTAAACGCCTATGGCCAGGTTTTCATGTTACACCCTGTATATTCAGAACTTGGATTATAATAATAATAATATTATATGATTCAAAAATCAGATAAATATACCCTAGACGAAATCACATGTACAGATTTCTATAATATTTGAGTTATGGACAAGCTATAGCAACAATGTAAGAGATTACGCTGTTCATGGATAGATGGCGCATTTTAAATTTAAAATAATTAAGTTTAGGTATAATTTCGAAATTTGCTTAATGTGTGAATTATAAATATATATTTAAAAATATAAATGAATTAAAAAAAATATGTTCGTACCCTTATTTTTAAATCGATATACATTTTTAATTTATACACAGAGCGTAATTTTAAATAAATGTTACTATTCTAATCATATATAACATTTTCCATATCTAATTTTTATTCAAAGAATATATTATAAGTTAGAAAATATATAATTTTTATAAATAAACAATAAATTATTTAACAAAGAAGTAAAAGTAATATTTCTAATTTGTTATAGTGTTTTTCTAAATTATCAATTAAAACAGATAACATAGGAAATACTTCTTTCTACATCAATTGATGTAATTTGGGCGAACTTGAATTTGCTTATTATTGTTGCATTCAGTTGAATATTTTCTTCATAGTTTCCTTGCAATATATTGCATATTTTTATAAGCTGATTGAATCCTTCATTTTTTCGTAAAACTTCCCGTAATTTAGTTTTTGTCCGATCTATAGTTGTTCCTTAAACGTTGTTAACAATTAACATACACCTAAAACATGAATTCAAATTGCTAATACTACAAGGTAGTACAAATTCATAAATCTTACATTCGCAAAATCGGAACTTGTATCAAATATCGTACAAATTCAGAAACTAAAACTGCCTAAATAAACGTATGTTCGCAAAACTCTGAATTTGTAACCAAAAATAATGAAACATAAATAATTTCTTCAAATGTAAACACAAACCTAAATAAACAAAACCACTATTTTAAAACTAATCTTAACTAGCATGCAATTAAACAACATGATTCCTAAAAACACAGATTGTCAGTGGTTGCTGGATCATGTCCTAGGTTGTACGGATGCCAAGGCTACGCGGGGCGTGCTCCACATTTAACACTAACAACACTACACACGATTATACAAAAATTCACTGAGGGCAAGGGGATGGTTCTTCCTTTAACTGGGGTTGTTGACACTGACCGCACATCAGCTGTTTGCCGAACTATATGTTCAAGCCTAGATGCGATCGCTGTATATGCCGGGGGTTTGTTTTGCCACAGGTAGTGCCTTATTGACGATTTCAATGGGCAGGGTACTTGCTGCGATAGACTTATAGCTGCTAATAAAAATATACATATTGAGAAAATATCTTAATCTCATGGGCGCACAAAATGAATTGGATTTGCTCCAATTCAAAGATCTCAACTTACTGCAAGTTGACGATCGCTCCAATGTTGTATGTTCTACACATAGAACACCAAGCTCAACACTGGAAACAAGTACGCTACTTGTTCCATATCCTTTTATCAAAGTTGTATCCAAAATGTTATCATCATTGCCCATTTTATCATCTTCAGTGCACACTACATCGCAAGTTAAAGCTCTTACCTCCTCGTTATTTTCCTCTTCGGGATCAGCTACCTTTGATACAGCCACGATTTCGCTGTTGTCTTCTTTTGAACGCGGAATGTGCACTAACACGCGTTCTTCAGCTTGCAATAATGATTCAACCTCAACCGCAGTAATTTTTACAACTTGCAAAGGCTGACTGCCAGGCTGATGAACGGAAGGCAACATATTTGGAAGTGGTGCCTACACGATCGACTGTATACATGTAGCTGGCATGGATGTCGGTTGCTGGAGTGCCACGAAATATGGCATTGATACGTCATAATTCATGGCCATCGGTGGATACGGTGATGGAATCGAACTACAGGGCGCTGTCAGTTGCTGAAGTGGCACGTGATACAGCATTAGTACAGGTAGCGAAGGCTGGTGTGGTTAGCCATATTGCACTGCCGCTGGTGGATACGATGCTGGTATCGTATTCCATGGCGACGGGTACGTCGACGGAACGTACGGACACATATCTACTTTTTTCTCACGCGCGTTCACTTAATTTAAACTTTCTGTTTCCAACATATTTGTAAAATAAATTGAACTAAGTGTTCAAAATAAAATAACACTGTTCGAGAATTGAAAAATTTTCTTCAAAAATTTAAAATTTACTAAAAAGCACTAAATTTGCAACAAAAACAAAGCACTGACTCAAAACACTAAAATGATAATTTGTTGAACTGTTTTATAAAATTCTCAAAATTCTATAAAACTTGAAACACTTCACAAAAACAAATTTGAACAAAAAGCATCAAACAATTTACCAAATTTCAACTTAAGTACTAATAAAAGAGTCGTAAAGATTGACTCACGTAATATAAAGTTAAACAAAAAAAAACTTTAAAAACGCTAGAATAGAATTGATCAGCTTAATCAAATATTTTTGCCAATCTTACCGGACTGCGCAAATTGTAACACAAAATGATGAATGATGTAAGGTTGCAGAAATTATTACAAACATATGCACTAATAAATTTGATAACCAAAACTCTGTCAAGTTAACTTTCAAAAAGATACTACATTTAATTTGTTTGTATTTTTCGAAGCTGAGTTGATAGTAAAAAATCCTAATTATAAGAAAAACCAATTTTGAATTTTTACAACATAAACAAAAATAAACATTAAAGTGAGGAGCATATAAATTAATTCAACCTTGGAAACAAAACTAAGAATAGATAAGAAAGAATGGTATAGTAGACGCAGCAATATTTGGATTGGCTTTTAGACACCCTTCACAGCATATAATTAGTGTAGGATTATCCCAGGATTAATCAGTTAGAAATGTGAAAAGAAACAGAGCCGTATTATAATAATAACTTTATTTCTATTACCTAACATATAGTATGTTCAAAGATATTTCGTTATGGCTTTAACTTACTAAGCCTGTGTTGAACCGCACACAGTAAGAGATTCTACCTGTTGGCGCTCAGGGTAGGATTGCAAAATATTTAAATTCGGAAATCTCTAATCTCTGTGCGGATTACGTATTTCAGATTTACTTGAAATAATAATGAATTCGCAAAATTAAACCGGTATTATTACATATTAGGGAAAATAAGATAACAAAGGCATACTTACTGAGTAGGTATATAAATGAGTTTTCAAAAATTTAAAATCAGTAGTAATACTAACTTTCGTACTGAGGTCAACAATATACGTATTTATGTATGACACTATTGTTTATTTGCATTATTTAACTAAATGACGAATTGTTATACAATGATACTTTCATGTAACATTATTTTTTTTGCTTCATTATCAATAATAATATTTGTACAAAATTCTCTGTTTCATTATTATAATATATATAATAATTAAATTAAATTGGGAAATACTGAATACATACCTGTCCTTGCACCCCTATAAATCAAGCTTAAATCCCTAACAATAGACCCGCTGAGAGGGCCATAACGGAGTATCTTTGAACATAGTATAATAAAGATTCTTTTAAATGAACACAAATACAGACACAAAATAAATTTTCGGCTATATATATATATATATATACTTCAGAATTAATCATCGTCGACAAACAAACGAGACTTAAATTTTTCCTAGTATTTTATTTGCAATAATTTCACTTAATGCACCCCTTTATTAGCAGTTGCCAGACTCCCTGCTGAGGCCGGTAAAAACCCAGATATTAAGATGTCAAGTAGATCTCAAATATCGCTGCGTCTAGTAGATCACCTGTGCGAGAAATAAGTGACCCTGTATTAAAATGGTTATCTTTATCTTTAGTGTTTTCATCTTTTTTTCCCAGGAACGCCAAAAATTCGCAAACAGTTTATTTTTGCACCAGTTCCTCATTTGCAGCTTTAAGATCATTTCTCACTTATTTTGTTAGTGAGTGTAGATAGTTTGTCGGTTAGATTTGTTTCAACACTAATGACCACAACACAAATTATTTGATTTTTAAACATTTTCCAGTATGTTATTGATGCATTGTTTAATGATTTGACTCATATTCTCTTTAGCATTACTTCGTGTAATAGCCATATTTAGATTGAAATTGTACAATTAAAAAAAATATGAATAAAACAATAACTCAGTCTGTTGCTGACGTCCATAAACACGTCTATTAATAAAAGAACTATTTATTAAACACAACACATGTTTACTGTTAGCATCACATGAGAGAATATTCCCATTTGCTTCAAGTATAAATGCATCTCGAAGACATGCTCTATTAGGTGATCTGTTCCAAAAATTAGTTATTAAGAACCGTGATAATGCTTTAATGGGTCAATCTAGTGGCTGAGGAATGTAAACACCAAATTTAAATCATATGAAGTGAAACTAAATTTAAATACCAATTCTGTTGCTGATATTTTGTGTGTTCATAGAAGTCTGAATGTTGTTGTTATTTCCACCTCCTATTTTAACGGAACAACAACATATGGTTTATGAATATTTGGAAAATTTTCCGACAATAATGTAATCAGATTTCATCATGATTGGTGATTTAAATATTGTCTACTACAATAATTTTAAATTTAATAATTTCAATATTCATTCTGGTATTCAATAGGGCTCAAATTTGGGTCTATGATATTACTGACTGCTTTAAGTCTTCATCTTGAAGTTGTTTACAATTGTTCATTCTAATTCTGATTATTTTCAACTTCAAAATAAACACTCTTCTTGAGTGATCATCTACTTCACGTTTATATCTCCAAATGTATGTAATGTCTTATACAATGAAACATTCCATCTTCATTTATCTACTGGATAGGAGATAGCTGTCTTGACCGAATTGAAATATTTGATCCTTATTTGCATTTTAGTCATCACTGTATATATGTCGAAATTTGTTCTTATAGAACTTTAGGTTTTATTATTAGAAATTCACAAATCCATTTGCTTTGAAGTCCTTATATTACAATAAAAGCGCCGGTGAGTAAAAGTGAATGCTGATTTACTGAAATTATTAAAAACATTTCAAGTACAAGTGTGGCTGACTGGCGCCCATGGGCATTTTCTAAACTTTCTTCTCGCTGTGTTTTTTTGTGAAGTAATATGGAATATATTAATCTAAAATAAACCTATATTTATGTATTTAAACCACGTTGCAATGTAGAAAGTGTTATATTTTTAAATATTGCAGTATTTAATTAGTTATGAACTAAAAATAGCATATTGAATATTATTTCCACCAGTCTGATATGTAAATTGAGATCATTCGGCTTAAAATTCGGTTAATGTTATGAGACATTTTAATAGCAAATCATTAATATGCGACAAAACTCTATTTCAAATAAAAGCAAAATGGTAATGTACTACTTATCTATATATTTATAATTAATATTATATAAGTTAATATACTGAAAGTTTTACAAGCAGCTACTTTTATTTAAATTAACTCTAGGTACATATTAAAATTAGGTAAATCATGTTCAAGATGAATTAATATAAAGAGACTTCATTTACTTTTTTTCATACTCTATTGAAATTATTAGTATTAGAGCTATTCGTAAGACAGTATAAGTTTATTTATAAATTTGGATTTAATACTAAGCAAGTACATGTTATATTAGTAAATATTATTGTCCGACTAAAGGGGTATAAATTGGGAGTAAAAAATTATATTAGCAGTTAATTGTTTTTGTTTTATGTTTAAGGTTTATTATTATGGCATTTTAAAGACCTATATTTGAAGTTGAATATAATAACTAATGTAAACTGTTACGTGTGGTACATAACATCTATTTTCTTTTAATCAAAGCATTATAATAATTTTAGTTTTTCGTGCAACCGGCTATGAATGTTATTTAAAGAGTAAACTTTAGCAGACGAGTTTGTCAGTTGACAAACGTAAATATTATATATATAACATGTTTATAAATTATTCTCGAATGCATACTTTACAATTTTGTAACTGTTTCTCACGTAATGTAGTCTAATAATATACATTATCAACAAAAATCAGAATACTGACATTAGAGTAAACAATGGAAAAGCGACTCATCTACGAGTCTGAAATAAGCAGCGTAATCAAAAATTCATAATAGTACTTTTTAAATAAAGTATTATGTATCACTTGTTTACTAATTTCATATATGAATTACTCATTTGCTATTCTAATTTTATTTTTATTATGTAACTATTACATTTCATTAAAAACTATAAACTATACAGTTCTTGTGTTTTGTCGTCGCTGGACAGCTCTTCGAGATCTTCTTTTAATTTTCTACAATTTTCTTGCATTTTCGTTCAAGGCTTTCACAATTTTCTAGAAATTTTTCCATCAGAATTCTGGACTATTCCTACAATCTCATTTAATCTCAATTAATATTTTTAATTATATTACATATTGTTTAACAAGAAGATTAAATTTTCCGGGACAAAATTTATGCCAAATTGCTCGTAAATCGGATTAAAGTATCCTTCTACAATTATGAGTACATCTCTTCCCCATATATAAACGAGCAACATTATTAAAATTAGTTAGATGCATTCGTTGTTAGAACATAAATATCAAAATTATCATGTGGCTGCCATAGATTTGTGACAGTGAAGTTGCCGATACCAGTAACAACAATATTCAACAACATGATGTTTCTGAAACAGAAAATATACTGAGTGTAATTCTAAAGAGGACACTACTCAATTATGCCCTGAAAGTGAAGATGTTGAAATTTGTTTGGAAAACATTTATTTGTACAAACATGTTCAGCACATTGTGACAAACTTGTATAAAAGGTGACTACTTGAATATGACGAATTTCAAACGATAAAGAAAACATCGGAATTTTATAAATTATCAGAGTATCGTATTCGTATAATAATACAAAGAGGAAAAGCAGTGAAACGAAAACGTCCACGACAGGAAAGCTTTTCGTAAATTTTAACTATGATTTATATTTTACTATTTTCTTTTTTGTAATAATAATAAATATATTAAACATAGAGTTCCTTTTCATTTCTATAGAAATTCAAAAGTAATTATAATTTGTAACTATTTCATGTAATTTAATTACATTTGGGTCATGTAATCATGCAAATTATTAATTTTTTTGTTGTTGTAAAGTAAATTAATATTTCAATAAAATACATGCTTAACCAAAGTACCGCCTGTTCCTGTGCACATTGTACTTGCTAAATAAAAACACTAAACCATTTTCCGTTCTTCATTAATTTATTTTATTGCATTATTCTGCACTTCTATTGTCCGCAGCACTGAAACTACACGTTCGCAATTATTGCACAGTTCTCATTTTTATTAAATTAATTGCATATCAAAATTTGCATCTTTCATACGGGCCCCTTACAGCTGCTGGCGCTGGTTCCGCGGAACTCGTGGAATCATGGTAGCTACGGCACAGACAACGAATCATTAAAAACTAATTTGTAAGGTTGTTTTGACCCCGATTCTTTATTAGTTATAGTATGAATCCTCAACCTGTGCTTATGTTTCATGAATTTATATAATCTAGGGTCAGTTGTTGGTTGTATCATTGGCAAGGTATAAAGAAACTAACAATATTATATTGTAAATAAAAAATCATACAAAAAACCGCTAAAAACACAGTTAACTTTTATATTTTTTTAATTGAATAAAACTTTATTTATGTATTTTTTTTAAGGAATGTTAATCCTGTAGTATTCTAGACTAGGAATTTTATGGCTTTAGGATCTAATGAAACTACTTTTAATAACTGTTGGACGTTTCGACAGTCGACCCATCATCATTAGCAATATTTACTATCAAAAACAAAGTATCATATTATAAAAATATTTTACACAATTACAATAATCCTAATTACTCGCAACAATGGAAGAAAACCTAGGAAACAACATCAACAACCTAAACAACACAATCAAATTTCTAACAGACATTAACATACTAAAACACATATAGAATGTACATAAATAATAACCACACATATACTTATAACTAAAGCCCAGATTTTTAGGCAATTGCCTAGATTCCAATTTTAATATACTTCAGGCAATTTTGTTTTTCTATACATAGGTAATATGTTTACATGTAATGGAAGGTTTTTTTTCGTGCCTTAGAGCCTATTTTTTCTATATTTTGGTGATTGTGCCTATTTTACCTTATACAGTCTATTTTTTCTATTTTTGTTGCCTATTCTAACTTTTATTGAGCAGACAAGGTTTATCATCTACTTCGTTGACTAATTCAGCACTCGACCAAAGTGTTTCAACCTAACCTATAATATTTAAAGTACTTACTTTAATCAAGTTTTTGTGTGTGAATTTAAAATGCCGAAAGAAAAAACGTTTTTTAGTCAAAATTGTACGTAGCAATTCAATTGTGTCTTTGCCATTAATCAATGGAGCTGAGGTAACTTTAGACGATATGGCTAAATATAAGAACGCCCCTGTCACATTTTGTGATGTCGAACGAGGTTTTCAACTTACAAGCAATTTCTGACAGACCGAAGACAGTCCCTTTCCGAACATTTCATAGAGCAATTGCTCGTAATATTTTGTGAATTAAAGTATACTACATAATTTGAATTTACATAATAGTTAATAAAATGAGAACCCTACATTATTATTTTTCAGATTGCGTTAATTTTTGTTTAAAACGATTATTTTTTTCTAACGAAGAGTAGATACGAGTACCAATATTAGAAAAAGGATTCGTTTTTTTTAAAACAAATTATTTACATTTAGGCTGCCTAAAATCCCGCCTATTTTAGAGTAATTACCGGCCTATATGCCTGCTTATTTGGGTGTTTTTAAGTGCCTAAATATCCGGGCTTTACTTATAACTATTGTACCGGGTGCTAATAACCCCAGAAGTTGATGTATTCCTAAATAAAAAAAAATAAAAAATCCTAATTAAGTTTCATACTTATAGTTAAATTTTAATTAAAGTTACATTATATATTTACGTAGTTATACAATTATCACACATATAAAACATACTTTTTGCGAAATTTAGTATAGAAACACAGTTTTCCGTGCAAAAAATATTTTTTTAAACCGCTAAACAATCATACAATGTGACCGGCAGAGAATGACAAACATAACCAGAGCAAAAATATATGGCTGGTAGCACAAGCTCTGTTTTTGCCTTATTTGGGTGTTTTACCTATCTCTAACATGTTAAAACCGTGCTCTTAGAACACCCAAAAACAGAGCTTGTGCTACCAGCCAATTGTGTCTAAAATGTAATAGCGTGCTGCCCTCTGGTTAGTTATTACTAAAGCGCGGATTATATACAAATGCATATCTTTAACTAAATGTCATATTTAAAGTCTTTATCTATTTATTTACGAATCAGGAAAAACTGAGTAATTTGATACTGGTTCCAATTTGCATATTTTGCATATATTAGTATTTTTATACATATTTTAATAAATTATCTATATTTTTTGCACATTTCTATAATTTTTCTTGAATAAATTTACTTTTAATTAATTTTTAAAACAGTCAAAGTAAATAAATAAATATAAGTAGGTATAACAAAAGCATAATAGTATATTATACACCAAGAGAGGTGTAAAATTGAATCATGAGGGGGAGCCGAAGGCTATAATAATCCGAGAAAAGCACTTTTTTCACATTTCTATAATTTTTCTTGAATAAATTTACTTTTAATTAATTTTTAAAACAGTCAAAATATTTTGTTACGAATGCATTGAAGTGATTAATTAAATTACATGTAATCACCTACTGGCTATTATGTGCGCGTTAAATACTTTGATCTTTAACGTTAGACCCAGAACCGGCGGAAAACATCCATGCACGCATATCTCTCGTCCACGTAAAAATGCTCAAGCAGTACCCAAGCATAGCCGCGTAGGTTGGCGAATAACGGCGCATCATATACGAACCAGAGGAGCCCGACATTTTCAATCATACGTAGAATCACACACAGAGCCGTATGACACACGAAAATTTGTGTTTACGTCTTCATTACAACGATATACGAGTGTACACTCAGAGTTTAAAATGCCGAAACAGATACAAAATTATTCAGAACTTATATTGAACAGACAATTTTTTTTGTAGAGCATGTAGTAAACAGTAAGTTTAATAATGTTTCATTTTTGTCTAACCTTTTAAAATGCTTCATAAATATTTTTAGATCACATTTGATAAAAAAAAGTTCAAATTGGCCAGTATATAAAATCAAGATTGAATCAGAAAATTGCGCTAAAATTAAGTTAACAACAAACTTTGGAAGAATCTGTAACATCGAAAAATGTTGAAAAAGAAACCTTTAATTATGATCAATGTTATACGCTGATCACTTCGAATATATCGCTAAAAAACTAAACAATCCAAACCTGAAATTATATCTATTTTTATACCGAAATAATGGAGATAATAGATACCAATTATATTTACTTTATAGTAGATGAACCTACTGACAGTTGTAGCCCATAGGTATATAGCAAATATATTCATGCCTAATGTCTAATAAGTCGTATTTAATTTATACATAACAACTTGACAAAACGAACAATGTCACAATTTCCAGATTCATTCAAGAAGGTTGGGTTAATTTGTATCTTCCTGATGCTGACCCATCAGAAATAGTTTTGATGATGTTATCGAATGCTGCATTGTATATGATAAAGGCTGAACATCTTTTGAAAATTTGTTATACAAATTTAATTCATCAACTTGTTTAGCTCATGGTATAAACAGAGTAGCAGAAGAAATTAAACATTAGTATCATATTGTCATTGATTTAATAAACAATGTAAAAAAGATATTTTTAAAAGCACCATTTAAATCAATTATCAAGTATTCTACTACCGCCACAACCAATTATTACAAGATGGGGTACATGAATGAATGTATTCAGCACCGATTATAATTTCCAAAACAATATTTTTTGATGATCCAGTTTTACTACACCAAATTAGAAACACAAGCAATGTCACTAATAAACTATTGATGTAGTAAATCAATTTGAAACTTCCTTAAAAAGTGCTTAAGGCATCGGTACAAAAAGAGTATCGGAAAAATTGCAAAGTGTATTACAAAATGAAGGATTCAAAATCTCCAAAACATTACAACTGTTTTAAAAGGAGTATATTGCAATAATGTAAAAATGGAACCACACATAATATGTAAATTTAAATATGCCCCAATTACGTCAGTAGATGTGGAAAGAAGTTTTTCTATTTATAAGCACGTACTTTCTGATCGAGGTCAGTCTTTCCTGCTGGAAAATTTTGAAAAACGTCTGGTAATTCATTGTGTAAATAATTAATGTGAAATGTAATATTTAAGTTATTATTTAATTGTACATTTATTTATAGAATAAAATTGCGTTTTCTCTTCGAAATATATTGCATATAATGACTAAATTGGTACATATATTAGGTGTTTTTAGTGCACATATATGCATTTTTCCATTTTTACTGCACTTTATTATTATCTTCAAAAATGTTTAAAATTGGCCGCACTTATTTTTAAATGTCTTTTGTATAGGTTTGGTGATTATTATTTTGTTTATATTAATATAGACTGTTTCTAAACGTTTTTGTTTATTTACTTTTACATGTAAAATTTTGCGTTCTTTATACTTAAATTTATATCGTAGTTCAATGTAATATTTAAAAACTGCATTGTGGTTTTCATTATGAAATTTGACATAGTACTCAGGTTGATGGAAACTTTTTTTAACGGTTTGAAATGAATCTCCTATATATATTAAATTGCATGCTCTACATTCTACCAGGTAAACTATATTCGTGACATCCTCAATTTTTGACTTATTTTTGAGTTTAGCAAATAAAGATTTTGTATTATATATAGTATCTTATTAATTCTAGGCTTGATTTTATGGTGGTATGGAATTTTCACATAAATCTATTTTTCTTCGAATGTGTCTTCATTGTGCCTGCTGCCATGATTTAAGTTATTAACGTATTGTGTTACAAACTATTTTCTTTGAGAACTTGTTTTAAAAATTAAATGTTTTTTTGAATATTTTTTTTTCAAAATTGTTGAGTTCAAAGTAAGCAAATATATACTGAATATTTTTATTATGTTCCTTCCATTGGTTTTTAGGAAAATAAATTTAGAAATAATTTTCCATTATTATTTGCACATAAATTTAATATTTATATATTTCAAAAAGATCATTGTTCAGATATCAATTTCTGACACAATTCACCTTAACCCAAAATTTAGGTAATTATTATTAAAAAAAAAACTAAAAATGTAACAAATGTTTGTATTCTTAACAATTATTTAGTAACTATTTTTTCGCTAGATGAAAGTTATATTGTGTGATATTTTTGTAGTTGATATGTATGAATCAAGAAATTTATAATTCGTAAGTCGTAACTGCAAGGAAATAGCGAATCAATTAAAAATAAAGCACGTTGAATTAACTTGCAACATTTGTTGTACCGTTGATATTTGTACACGGGTTTCAAGTTATTGTTGCTGTAATGACCTAGACCGTAGCACTAAATCGCATCTCGTACAACCGGACGTCTGAACCTGATGTTTTCATGAAACGGAATTTTTCATTCTATATTTATATTTATCGCCATTCTTGAGTAATGGCAAGGTGGTCCAATTTATGCACGAGCATAAACATATTTATTTAACCGAGCCTACAATTCGCATTCGTAGTACGGTGCATGCTTTTTATACGCATAAAATACAAAACATGGCGGTGTTACGATTAATTGCTTATTTTTTATTATCAGGACCTTGCCATGTGTATTATTAGTTTAATAATATTTGCATTTAGAATATTGTGCACTGTTGTAGAAGTAAATAAATAAATATAAGTAGGTATAACAAAAGCATAATAGTATATTATACACCAAGAGAGGTGTAAAATTGAATCATGAGGGGGAGCCGAAGGCTATAATAATCCGAGAGAAAAGAAAAGTCAATACATTATTTTTTCCACGACCCCAGTTTTTAAAACGAATACTTTATTCTTATGAATAATATAAAATTTAAATAAATAAATCAACAGTTGAAATTTGTTCTATTTTTCTATCCTTAGCAAAGAGAGTAGAATCTTCGTAGCAACAGAACTAAAATAATTTTTTTCTTCCTTTAGTCCTCTCACTCTGTGTAACGGCACTGTAAGCTATAATTGTATTATTTCGGTCGTGATTTTGATGTCATAGAAACAGACTTTTACTTTCGGTCGTGGAAAATAGGTATTTATTTACACTGCCAAAGAGAAAATTATTTTAATTATAACGCTATAAAACTATAGTTGAGTTCCAAACAACTCACTACCATCTACATATGAATCGAGCTAATACCCACAACCCATTAATTTTAAGAAAAAGAAACATATCATCAAAACTAGAATATGACATAGACCTAAAAATACAAACATAAACATAATATATAAAATTGACATCACATCTATTAGTATTAATAACAAGTGAATTACCATTGAGTTGAATTGATGGGACTTGTAATCAAGTAAATTGACTAATGTGAACAACGCTTCAAGTTCGAGTAAGGGACAAGATGAAGTGCTAAAAGCAAGCGGCTGATGCTGGGCAACTTGGGCGTGTTGTACCTACGATGCACTTTATACCAGATCACCTTGCGTTGACATTGAATAGAGAATCTCGAACGTCGAACGGCGGACCCAGCCACAGCCCCGTGTACACTGTACAGAGTGGCGAGTGCATTTATTTTTTTCCAACAGTCGCGTTCGTCGACGCGCCTCACGCCTCGCGCCTGTCTAGTCTAGAGACCAGAGCAGAGAGCAGACCTTGTATGTGGGTCACTCTGTACAAGTGATGAATGTAAGACAATGTTTGACCTTGATCGAGACTGCTCTCGGGTATCGGGAGCGTAAGAAAGGAAGTTACCTCCGTATGTATAGTTTTCTCTCCCTACCCAAAGCGGAGACTTGGTTTGTTTGCTTTCGCACCGACTGACCACGAACCACTGAATGTTTACATCTCCGCCACTGTTCACCGTTCTGAGCTCGTTGCTCCAGACTTCTGCTAGATGCTTGCTTCTCTCCTAGTGGCGAACATATTATCTAGTTATACAAGTACATTCTACCATGTTCAACTAATACACATAGTAAGAAAACTTGTAAGAAGATTATTTCTTTTTGTGAATGAATATATTAAACAGTATCAAGGTGTTCATTATATATCTACAATTAAATTTTGCTTGATTAGCATTTTATAAATACTATTTGAAAACAGATATGATTGTTTACTAATATTTTGTTCGTATAAAATAATACAAAAACTTTTTTGTTTGCCCTGCAATATAATATATACGAAATAATGAAATTTATTAATGCAAATTGTCCGAAAACATTGTGCATCGAATATCGATCTATTAAAATGCATATACTTACATATTTAACATATTTCTAAATAGCTAGTTAAGAGTGCATTAAACTAAAATGTAATTTCATCATATTTATAAATTTTGTAACAATTTTTATCAATGGCGTTGCTAGCACAAAAAATAGTCGAAGTAAGGCAGTGGCGAGTTTCGACAGCTCAATTTAATAATACTCATATATAAAATATGTAAATAAATAAAACTACAGCGGTTTCTACGCCCCTGATTTTTATATATGGTGCATTTACATTACAATAAATGAAATATTTTCAGTGTCATAATCCAGTAATAATATTTTTCGTAATTTTAATTTACGTGAAAAATAACCTGGTATAATATAATGTTGATATTAATAAATGATATGTTGACAACAGGTATTAGTTATAAATTTGGTAGTCACCCGTTGATGCATAATTAATAACATTAGAATAAACATTAAACGAATTTTAGTTGTTATAAAATTTCAACCAAAATAAAAATGACATCCACACATAATTTAGCAATTTAGAACTGATAGCTAGGCTTTAAAAACATTCATATTACACTTGCATCAAAATGTTATTTTTTATTAAGGAACGGTGCAGTGGATTGCAATGAGGAAACATATAGTTATAATAAAATACATACTTTATTTCAGTCTCATCATATCGAACTTAGCACACTGGGGAGACTATTACAAAGATAAATTACTATACCATTATTTTTACAATGAATTCACATAATGACGTATATACAATGTATGAAAACGCGCTATTAAATATAATAATACGACTTAACAAACGATAACTACACCTATATAATAATACAACAGTCCATTAAAACTAGCTAAAATTATGTACTAAAAATGAAAATGAGAAAAAGATGATAGCGAAAGGATTGAAGTGACAGGATCACAGAACAGTGACAGAATCACTAAGGCTGGGAATGTGACCGCCGTGTAAAGGTTAGCGAGAAGGAATCTGGAGGGACAGCCATACAACCCGGTTTCGTATAGATAGATTTAGGGTCCTTGGCACTGATGTCGTAATGCTGCAGTAACGATGCCAGAACAATGAAGGCGAATCCCTGCACCAGTCGCTGTCCGATGCAAGTGCGCTTACCAGTGCTGAACGGAATGAAATGTGCCGGTTTCACGACTTTGCCATCAGCGGACACAAACCGCTCTGGACGAAATGCACGCGGTTCGTCCCAATATGCTTCGCCCAAATTCAATTCATAGTTGTTGATGAAAACGACAGTTCCCTTCTGAACAGCGTAACCAGATATTGCGGTATCTATACTAGCAACATGCGGAACAATCGGTGATGAAGATGTGCGTAATGTTTCCCAGATTGTAGCTTCAGTGTATGGCAT